>VMBQ01006653.1:12401-53652 GCA_007657795.1 Dreissena rostriformis | reverse complement strand
TGTTTCTGACAAACACATCTCTTGTTTATATTATGCAATGGTCTTCTAGTAAATTATAATGTACATCCTGCAATGAGTACTTACAATATTTGCATAACTACTCATAAAGTTCAAATGTCAATGAGTTAAAACATCCTATTGTTGCATTGTTTGGCCCACTGCTATGCGGTCACATCATGCTGGAATTTGTGCGTTGTTTCTCCTTATATGGAAATCATGGGCAGATTTTTATTGTTGAGGCAACTGCCTTGTGAAGTCTTGACCCTGTTTATAGCGTTGAGAACCCTTGCTCACTGTATTTGTGTTTGACATTGGTATGAGCAGTCCAACAGCTGTAACAACAGCACACTGAAATGTCCTACAACTTGTTCAAGAATGCCAGTCACACTCAGTCGGCGGAGGGTCTTGGTAGAGAACCAATTGACAAGAAGAGCCATCTCCTGTTGACTGTAGTTTAGCATCATTGCATCATTCTCCTTTCACTCTTCTAGGAGGAAGATGTTGAAGCAGCGATCTTTTTCCTTTTTTGTAAAGTACCAACAGGGCTTTTCTCCCCATCTTTGTGAAGCGGCATTGGCCCCCTCATTTAAAAAAAATGAGTCAAAAACTGTTCAAAATTGTGAAAAAAATAGCCGTGAACTGTTCAAAATTGTGAAAACAAATAACTGTTTTAAATTGTGAAAATTTGATTCACAAATTTCTTTAAATAATGAAATTTGAGTCATGAACTTTTCAAAATAGTGAAAGAAATATTCGCAAACTGTTCCAAATTGTGAAAAAAATGAGTCATGAACTTTTTTAAATTGTTAAAATTTGAGTCACAAACTTCTTTAAATTATAAAAAATTGAGTCGTGAACTGTTCAAAATTGTGAAAAACGGCCATTGTCCCAGAGGGAAAAAGGCCCTGACAAGTAAATGATACTCTCCCAATAAAAAAAAATGCTTAAATTCCCTATTGGCGTCCGAAAAAATTCACCAAAACGAAGGAATGTTGCAGATGTTTCGTTCAAAAATCAAACTCTCAACAAGTAAACAAATCAAATCAATTAGTTGTGTGTAATTTATCGCTCCATTAAAAAAAAAATCCATACATGGCACAATTACATTTTCATACTATAATTTATTAATATCTTGTTACACTGTCAGGCCTTTGTCTGTCTATTTGGGGAAAAAGTACCTAGCAAAATGGGGATTTTTCGAGTCGCGAAATCTTCCAAATTGGGTAGAATTTTCATCGACAAAAGCATTATTTGGGCAGGGGGTTTTCCAGCCATTTTGGATTAAAAAATCGTATGAATTATGGTTATATATTTTGTATGTTGTTTAAAAAAAATAAAATTGAGATATAGAGTCTAATAATCATAAGACACTTCTTTTAAAAAAAAAAAAAAAAAAAAAAATGGGAATTTTGTTTGAGAATGGGGAAAAAATATCCATATTTGGCAAGGGGAATGGGTCCGACTATCGGACCCGTGAGAAAGCCAGAAAAAGTCCTGACTGTTATTGATTTATTTCTTATTGTGGACATTTTATTCACAATGTTTAATAATAAAGGAAATAATATATAATAACAAATAATATATGCAACAGAGAAAGTCCCAGATACCACTGATCTATCAAAATTGCCCGTTTGAGAAAAAAGTGCACGTTCAAAAGTGCCCTTTTGACAAAATATCCCCCCTGCCCTTTTTCAAGTTCTAGCTGGAGCACTGGGCATGCCTTAAAATGACTGTTTTAATGGGTATGTGCAATTGATTAAGTAACAAGTAATAAAGACACCAAATTACCAGTTTCACTTTTTCTTTTTTTTTCCCAATTTGAGGATTTCACTACTGGAATTTTCTAAAATTCTATATTTTACGTGCTACTGTTTTCCAATTGCTAGTCCCGAAATTCCCATTGATATAAGTATTAATTGTCCCCTACCGGTTTCACTGGAAGGGACTTATGGTTTGCCCTCTGTCAGTCAGTCTGTCTGTCTGTCAGTAAGTCTGTCAGTCTGTCTGTCTGTCTGTCAGTCAGTCAGTCTGTCACACTTTTGGGATCCTGCAATAACTTTAAAAGTTCTTCATATTTTTCATGAAACTTTAAACATGGACAGATGGCAATATGGAGATTATGCAAGTCATTTCATTTTGTTCCTTCGTCAAGAATTCTGGTTGCTATGGCAACAAATACTTAAAAAAAAAACAAAAAAAAACACATTCCTGACAATGGTGGAGCCGGTACGGGACATCATCGCTTGGCAATAGTCTTGTTTTAGATATTTTTTAATTTGGTTGTTAAATGTAGAAAGGAATTATTTTTAGATTCTTACATAAATGTTTCTGATATGGTAATATTAAGCATTTTCTGTTTAATGTTAGTTTTATTAATAATTATTCAAAAGTTATATACGAAACCATTATATTTTTTCCCCAATTTAATGTTCTCTGATGCTTAATTTCCTAATTTCAAGGGTATATGTTATATTCTCAAAATTTTGAGAAAAAGCCTTCAGTGTCACTGTTTCTTTTTTTTTTGATATATAATTATTGATGTATTATGAACAGAACAGAACATAAGTTTTATTATGACTTGCACAATGTACATCGTCTGTCAGACATTATATACATTATGTCTGACTTCAGGATATTCTGTCTGCTGCTTTGGATGAATCTGGCATTACTGGTGATGAAGGATTTGACTTTGATTTTGGTGCTGCCTCCAATGCTGGTCACACCATACAGGCTGTTCCTGCCCAACAGGTAGGAAACCTTGCATTCAAGGAGATCTGAACTTTCACCCTGTCCATGAATCAAGTTGTTTTTTTATCTACATATTTAGTTGCAATATGAAATGTGTAAAGCTGCTTTTGTGTTAAATTTAAAGAATTCTATACATGGTTATTTAATGAATTTTACAAATCTGATTTAAATTATAATAAGGATAAAAAATGTATTGGTTATTAAGAAAGTTCCCTGTTTTTTAATATTAAAGAAAAACTTTTTTTTATTTATTGTTGTGATCAGTCAGTAAACACAGATTTTGAGGTCTCGTGTAAGGTGTTAAACCATGAGGGCATAAACCATAGCTGTAAATAGACAAGCATCTGAATGACAAACAGTTTTTTATTGAGCAGAACGAACGTTATGCA
Source organism: Dreissena rostriformis (assembly GCA_007657795.1). Classification (NCBI taxonomy): domain Eukaryota; kingdom Metazoa; phylum Mollusca; class Bivalvia; order Myida; family Dreissenidae; genus Dreissena; species Dreissena rostriformis. The sequence continues at coordinate 50,515 of VMBQ01006653.1, read as the reverse complement.
AACATATAATTTATTACTGAAAGATTTTGATAAAATTAATATTTAAGGAATAAAACTTGAGAATTTTTACAGCTTTAATGTTATTTTTTATCCATGTGAAAATCAGAGAGTGTATTATGCAAATGTATAAATAATTCATTGATCTTGATTGCAGACATTTGTGGACCCTTCATCAGCAGTCCCTATCAATGGGCATGCAGGTATTGGCGACCAGTCAGCAGTGTTCTCCAATGCCTTGAAGCAGCTGGCCACCCAGGGGCAGGTAACCCAACAGAGCCACGTTCTCTCTCAGCAGTATGGACAGGCCACTACAGCTAGCAGGATCATCACTGGGCAGGTAACCCAACAGAGCCACGTTCTCTCTCAGCAGTATGGACAGGTCACTACAGCAAGCAGGATCATCACTGTTGTATGTTCCCAATGTTTTCTATCTTGCTATGGAGAAAGGAATGTTGTTGGTGTCCGTATCAGGTCTGGGATATAACTCATTCCTTGTGGAAGGGCCCACACCCTTTGCCTCAAGAATGAGAGTAGCCCCTGACTTAAAGAACTTGTACAGTTAAAATGTTATCTATGTCTTTATAGTGTTACTGTGCTGAAAGTCTCGGGATGGGAAATCAGCCTTGCAAAGATGACTTTATTTTTATAAATATTTTTTTGTTTAGTGTTTGAGGTGTTACCTTCAATTTTCTGTTGTCTTAAGCTAGTTAAGCAAGTGTGTACTTAATTTATAATGTCAGTGATGTACAGATGTAATGTTGAGTAATTAATTGTTTTGCCATTTATGTCAAACTGTGTAAATGTTATTTTTCAGCCTTCAAACATGTCCATGTCAGCCGTATCTGGGATGAACATCCTCCAGAGATCCTCGTCCTCGCCTTCAGTGGTTAGATTGCCACAGAACCAGCTACCAATGGTGATGAGGCAACAAAATGAACAAGGGCTGCAAACTGTTTTAGGTGGCCAGCCATCCAGTACACCTGGAAAGAAAATCATCACTGTGAAACGTGTAGGGCCTAATGGCAGTGTGACACAAAGTAGGTCGTTCACGATAAGTGCGGATGCTGCAGCCGGCTTGACTGGAGCTCAAAAAATCATTCTTCAGAGGCCTAATGGAGGGACTCAGATTGTGAGCAACAGTTCACCCGGCCCTCCAGGTGGGATGAACATGGGGGCTGTGAGGTTGCCTACTAATGTGGTGCAGGCAACCCTGGGACCCTCATCACTCATTTCACAAGTAGTGAAGACAGAAGCGGGAATAGTAGTGACTACAAATTCGTTTGGTGATCAGTTCAAACAGTTTACGCACACTTTACTGTCCACTTCTTCAAGTGCTAATATGAGTCATACTTTGACAAGTGCTAATTCACCAAATGTATTGACAACTCAGCCACATGTGATTCAAATTACAAGACCGATTTCCACGGTCCCTGGGACAATATATGCCCGCAATCTTCCTCAAACAGCCCGTATCGTGTCCAGTCAGACTGTGATAAACGCTGGCAGTCCAAGCATCCGTGTGATTCAGAGGCCATTCCAGAACTCTAGTTCACCTAGTCTAGTGCATAGCCAATCAGTTCCTGCCAACTTGACAAGCCTTGCTAATTTCTCTAATATTCCTCAAAGTCTCCTCTCAAATCGAAATACTGATTCACCCCCTTTGATTTATTCTCGGCAGCCAGGCCTGGCTGCTGGTAATTCGGTGCTAACGGACGCTTTCATGCAGAATGGATCACAGGGTATGGGGATGTCATCCCTATCAGCCATGCAGATGAGTATGCAAACTCCTGTGAAGATGACAAGCAAGGATTTATCCAGAATCTGGTCAAACCAGGATATTAAATTGAAATCACTGACAAATGTAAGTTCTTGACATATGCACTGGTATAAGTTTGTAAGTATTAACTTGAAAGAAATATCTGTCAACTTTCTGCGGATTGTTATGAACAGATTTGCTTTGAATTTTGTCCAGCACGCTTGATGTAGCTGTCCTAATTGTTTACTGACTTTGATGCTTTTGTCAGAGCTTGTTAGGCATTGCCTTTATCATTCATCAGTCAAGTTTATAATAACTTACCAAAAAATGTGTTTTGTTCTGAGAAAACTGGGCATAATGCTTGTGCGTAAATTGTCATCCCAGATTAGCCTGTGCAGTCCGCACAGGCTAATCAGGGACCACACTTTCCGCCTAAATTGGATTTTTGCTAAGAAGAGACTTCATTTAAACGAAAAATGTCATAAAAGCGGAAAGTGTTGTCCATGATTAGCCTGTGCGGTAAGCCTGTGCGGACTGCACAGGCTAATCTGGGACGACACTTCACGCACATGCATTATGCCCAGTATTCTCAGAACACGACACATATCATCGTTCAAATAAAAACTTAATTGAATGCCTCATATGATCAGCCTGTTGAGAGGACAAATTGCACGTTATGTAGTGTACCAAGCTCCAGGGTCAAGGTCTTGCTACAATATCTACAATCTGAATGGCAATATTGACAAAAAGCTGAACACATTGAAGTCAAGCATTTATGTCTAATGAAATTATATTTGAGTTTCTGTAAAAAAAAAATGTTTAATAAGGAGACTTGTGAGCATTCACACTTCACAGTGCTTTGAGTTATTTTTTTACAGACAATGAATTCCTATATATTACCCGCTTTGCTTTCGGGAAATGAACTTCAAGCAGCTATCATGGAACAAGACATGTTTTAAGAATTTTTAAGAACTTTGTCATGAACATGAACACTAAAATTACCCAGATAAGAACTTAAACATTATTCTCAATTTGATAGTTTTGTGGGGTTTTGTGAAGAAAAAGTTGTAGCCAAATACAATAGTCCTAATCAAATTTGCTTATTTGTATCCTTTGGCTTATTTGGTTAATGATTGATTGATTGATTGCCTTATGGGCCGCACTCTGTGCAAATGGGGTTTAATGCTTGCGCGTAAAGTGTCCCAACAGGCTTATCAGGGACGACACTTTCTGCTTTAATGATATTTTTCGTTTACAGAATGTCTCTTTTTAGCAAAAATCCAGTTTAGGCGGAAAGTGTCATCCCTGATAAGCCTGTGCGGACTGCACAGGCTTATCTGGGACGACACTTTACGCACATGCATTAAACCCCTTTTCACAGAGCTAGGTCATATTATCCATTGCTGTACGTATTCTAGGGGGGTGCGGACGGCAGTGGGCGGATGGTTCCCAGTCTGGTGGAGGAGGAGGAGGATGGGGAGGAGGTGGAGGGGCTGGGCCAGGCAGAGACATACTCAGACTACATGCCACCCAAATGTACGACTTGGTCTATTATTGTTTAGGGCCTGTGTTTATAAAACTTCTAAGGAAAATTGCTAGTAAAGTTCTTTAATTTTTAACATTCATTAAATTTGTAGTTTTTATGCCCCCGAAGGTGGTCATATAGTGATCGCACTGTCCGTCTTTCTGTCTGTCCGTTCGTCTGAAATTCCGTCACACTTAAAGTTTAAACTTTGCGTTTAGGTTTCGAAAAATGTGGAAAAACACTTTGCATTTAGAAAAATGTGGAAAAAGGGGGCATATGTCATCCTATGGTGACAAGCCTTGTTTGTATTTAAAATGTTAATGTTGCATACAGACATCATTGCATAGACTTGATTTGTAACGAGAAATCATATTTATATGTCCACTTTTCATTTCCGCTTGAGATGAGACACTTATGATCAGAATTTGATGAAACTTTATATGTAACATACATAAATGGACGACATGTGCATGGTTGTCTGGTCGTTCTGGTCACATGATTTTTGTTTGTTCCCATTTATTATTTTTAGTCATTTTCAAATGATTTTAAATTTCCGTGTGAGATCTCATAAACGTATGATTCAAATTTTTCAAAACTAGATATGCAGCACTTCTTTATGTTGAACATGTGCATTTTTTTCCCGTTGTTTCAGTCCAAAGATTTTTCAGAGAGTTATTGCCCTTGTATTAATAAAAAAAAATTCTAATGGATTTTTCATTTTCGCGCAAGATCACAGGAAATGAGCATCTTAATTTTATGATTTTTTGCGCTTCACTTTAAAAATGGACATGTGTATATTGTGAGTTTTTTCTAAACCATTGATTTATCAATTATAATTGCTTTGTGGGTATGGCCCCGACACTCATGATTCAAATTTTATGACGCATGATATTCCACCCTGTTGTGTTATTGCTTGTATTTAAATAAAATCATGCGGAACAAAAGCTTAGGTTTTATGTATCACTTGAGTTTGGTTACTGTCAACTTTAAAAAATGGTTTTTTAGTTAATCTTAGTTTGTTTTGTTACTCAAAAAGCCTTAATAGCAACAAGACAACTGTTTTTCGCATATGAAGCACTCAGACATGAAAAACATTGCGCAGACATTGGTTAACATTAAGAACAGTAAAAAGGTGTATTATCCCAATACCATTACCCATTTGACCATCATTTCCCAAAATATGAATGGAATTTTTTTAAATTATAGCAAAGATTGGAATCAAGCATCCTGACCCAGTGGTGGAGACGAGCTCAATGTCCGCTATAGAGCCCCCAGATATTTACTATCGCGTGTCTATTCCTGAGAGCACCATCGACTACGGGGAGTTGTCTGCCCTGCAGTTGGAGTCCATCATCTACTCCTCCCAGAGACACAACATGATCCTACCCAGTGGGGAGCGCGCAGGCTTCCTGATTGGAGACGGAGCTGGTGTGGGCAAAGGCAGAACTCTGGCTGGAGTCATATTTGAGAATTATCTGCTCGGACGGAAGAGGGCTTTATGGTAGGGGAACAGAAATAATTCATGTGTTTAATCCTTTGTATTAACAGACTTTCTATCTCTGCCTTGGTATTCATGTACAAAAGGCACAGTTTTGATGCTGATACTTCCAAATAGTTGGTGCATCAACTGTGTTATTTTTACATTATGTTAATGTAATTGTTCATGTTTACAATATTACAACGTTTACAATAGTACAACTTAGATTTATGATCATGGATAAAAAATTAATCATGTTTGACATTACCTGTATTTTTAAATGAATCTCTATTCTGTAAAATGTTAATTATTATAAAAAACTGAATATAGATACGCATGAGAATATTATGTTTCTTGAAATGTACCAGCTCTTCTGTGTCGTTAAATATACCCCAGTAGTGCAATAACTGTGGTCTGTGGTCACCGCTCTTTTGTATCCATGGTAACATTTCAGGTTGAGTGTCTCCAATGATCTCAAAGTGGATGCCGAGAGAGATCTGCGAGACATTGGCGCCACCAAGATAGATGTCCATCCTCTCAACAAGGTCAGCAGGAAATGTCTTGTTGAGCTGAGCATGATAACTGAAATATTTTTTACCTTCCAAGGTGCCAATCATGTGAATATTTTAATTTATTCAAGATTTGTCAAGTGCAGTGCAAATTTTACAGATTGCTCCTCTGTAAATCTTCCCCAGTGTTCAGGCTTAATAATTTAACATACTTAGATTGCTGTATCTTGTGAGTTTAAGACACATGACAAATTTTGTGTTTGAATTCACTTCAGTTTAAGTATGCCAAGATCTCTGGCAAGGAGAATGGCAGTGTGAAGAAAGGTGTGATATTTGCTACTTACTCGTCCCTCATTGGTGAGAGCCACTCTACCGGCAAGTACCGCACCAGGTTCAAACAGCTCGTCAAGTGGTGTGGAAAAGACTTTGATGGAGTCGTATCCTTTCTTGATTTGCCAAATTTGGTTATAAAATGATGAATTTTGTAAACAGTTCACATCCATCATGTAAGTGTCCAACAACAGTCAGTGGATGTTTTCAATTTTTATGTTCCTACTTTATGAGAGGGCGTGGAATTCATATTCATTTGCCCATGTCAGTCTGTCCTTCCCATGTTTTTTGTGTTGCGGCTATCGCAACAAAGTATTGGTGTTATAGTAAAGAAACTTAGCAATTATGATTATCAGCATGTGAACTTGCATACCTCCATATTTTGGTTCATTTATTTTCAATTTAATCGATTCCTTAACTGATGCACTAGATAGTATTTGATGAGTGCCACAAAGCCAAGAACCTGTGCCCTGTGGGCTCCAGCAAGCCCACCAAGACGGGCCAGACCGTGCTGGAGCTGCAGAAGAGGCTGCCCAAGGCCCGGGTGGTGTACGCTAGTGCCACGGGAGCCTCGGAGCCCAAGAACATGGCCTACATGACCCGGCTGGGGCTCTGGGGGCCGGGCACTCCCTTCCCAGAGTTCAATGACTTCATACAGGCTGTTGAAAGAAGGTGTGTGTAGATTGGAGCTTGGCAGATTGTAGAACCTGTGATACAAAAGTGGTACACTTTTACTGGACCAGTATTTGTAATTTTGAAGTAAAATGCACGTATTGCAGTTTTGACAAGAAAAGTTAAAACCCTTCAAGTTATTGTTTGAAAATTAATTTGCACAACCCATTATAATGGTTATTGTTTGTTCTTTTCATTTAAGAATTTTTTATTAAACACATGTTATCCTAGTGAAATTAAAGTAAGGTATAATTTTGTATAAGAAAAACAAAATGCAGTTTTATCAATATGCAATTAGCCTTGCTCTGTGAAAAGGGGGTTTAATGCATGTGCGTAAAGTTTCCCAGATTAGCCTGTGCAGTCCGCACAGGCTTATCGGGACGACACTTTCGGCTTTTATGTAATTTTTCGTGTAAAGAAAATCAAAGCGGAAACTGTCGTCAATGATTAGCCTGTGTGGACTGCACAGGCTAATCTGAGACAACACCTTATGCACATGCATAAAGCCCGGTTTTCTCAGAGCGACTCTCAAATGTATTAACCCTTTGAATGCTGGGAAATTTGTCGTCTGCTAAAATGTCGTCTGCTGAATTTGTAAAATTAGCATTTTCTTCGATTTTTTTTCTAAGACCACTATCTGAATAGCAAACAGTTTGGATCCTGATGAGACGCCACGTTCTGTGGCGTCTCATCTGGATCCAAACTGTTTGCAAAGGCCTTCAAAATCCGGTTCCAGCGCTCAAAGGGTTAACCTGTTGTGTTATTGCTTGTAGAGGAGTGGGTGCCATGGAGCTGGTTGCCATGGATATGAAGCTGCGTGGAATGTACATCGCCAGGCAGCTCAGCTTCAAAGGAGTGTCTTTCAAGATAGAGGAAATCCCAATTGACAAGGAGTTCCAAAAGATGTACAACGAAGCTGTCCAACTGGTATGTAGACACTTGGTTAGACTTAGACGTGAGTAGGGAAAGTATGTTGTCATGATAGGCATTGCCCCTAGTCTGTCATTGAACTTCAGAATATTAAAAAAGGTTGATTTAAGAAAAAAACATGTTCTTTGTAATGCAGATATCAAATGTGCAAAGCTCGAATTTAACACTTGAACCCTCGCAACATGCAAATACAAAATTTAGTCTTTTTTGTCGCTGCTGGCAAAAATTTGCAAGTTCAATTCTTTTAACTCTTTGATGTATTCTGTTACCTGTCATTTACACAATTATAGCACCTGTTTAAGAGAAATTAATAACAATTGGTGTGGGTAAACAGCCCCAAGTAAACCTAGTCTTATTGTCATATATACAGGGACATAGATAATATGTATATATCAATACATAAACCAGTTCATACTCATAACTGAACCATTTTTTCTAAATGATAAGATTTCAATGCATAATTTTTTTTGCAACATTCATTTTGCTTTATGTTGTAACCTTTTGCTGTTAAACAATGTTAATTAAAAAGAACAGTTTTATCATTCTTAAAATGATATTAGATGCATTTTTCACTGTTGAATTGAGCTGAAAAGAATTAACAGGTCAAAAGAGTTAGTTAAAATGTGGTAACTGACCAATTATCTGCAACTCATCTTGCTACCAGTTGTTTATAAAAATAAATATTATATTCGATATTTTACGTGACTTACCCAGTCCTGTAAGCTTAACTAGCCGAGCGGAACTGCCGCGTATTTATGAAAGCGATACGATTTGAGTCTTTCTTATAAAGTCACTTTACTGACACCTCATTTATAACATATATCTTTGAAGAAGTATGGCCGAAGATGTGGTTGACAGAGACACGAAGGTAATTTCAGAATTGTCATATGTTTTCACGGTATGTGCCAGATTTTGAACTAACCAAAAATACGTCAAAACGAAAGTACGGTTGATATTCAAATGCATTATTTTTCTCTTTCCGGGATATTGTTCTTTCCGGGATATTGTTTTAGTACTATGTTGATGCTGCATTATCAAATATAAGTGTATATGAAGTTAAAACACCAAAAATAAACAATGGTTGCGATAGACACCTATATACTGTTAGATGCGTCTAATATCACTTTAAATGATGTTTTTGTGTGTCTTTTAATGACTTTTACCGACTTGACGAATAAGTCATTCGCAAAGATTTCTTTGTGGCCAAAATAGTTAAATTCAAGTCCTGAAAATTGCTCATGTTATTAATTTGATGAATTGTGCGATTTGTTGAACATTTTCAAGAATACCCTTTATTTGTTCATCTTAAATTTAAGGTAAACCTGTTTAAAGTTTGTTGGCTTGAAGTTAAAATAGTCATAAAAGAAAGTACCAGACTAGCTTAGTTGAAAGAGTGCAGTACAACAAATCAGAGGATTGCAGGTTTGATTTCCGGCCTTTCCAATTCTGTGGGGAGTGGTCATGAAATAATTTCTATGCTAATTCTCCTCTACCCCTGATACAAGTAGGGCAGTGTCAGCGACTGTCATAACTACCAGGTTTTGAAATTTATACTGGTAAACCAGTTCACCCAGGAAAAGTGTAAGTATTTTAACTGGGGATGGCAACAAATACTTAAATATTAATATAGTAAAATATATTGTTTGTTTTTAACCAGGTTTTCCGAAGGAAAAAACTGGTTATTAGATTGGCGAATGCGGGCGGGCTGGCGGGCTGGCTGGCGGGCAGGCGGAACAAGCTTGTCCGGGCCATAGCTATGTCATTCATTGTCAGATTTTAAAATCATTTGGCACATTTGTTCACCATCATTGGACGGTGTGTCGCGCGAAATAATTACGTCGATATCTCCAAGGTCAAGGTCACACTTTGAGTTCAAAGGTCAAAAATGGCCATAAATGAGCTTGTCCGGGCCATAACTATGTCATTTATTGTCATATTTTAAAATCATTTGGCACATTTGTTCACCATCATTGGACGGTGTGTCGCGCGAAATAATTACGTCGATATCTCCAAGGTCAAGGTCACACTTTGAGTTCAAAGGTCAAAAATGGCCATAAAATAAGCCATAAAAAAAATAAAAAAAAAATGTTCATCCGATCTTTACCAAACTTGGTCAGAAGTTGTATCTAGACAATATCTAGGTCAAGTTTGAATATGGGTCATGCTGGTTCAGAAACTAGGTCACGGGGTTGAAAAACATTGATTTTGAAACAAGGGGGGTAATTATGATGAACAATCAGTAGCAATGCACATTTTGAGTTGCAGTTGTCTCCCTTTATCAGATTTTTTTTTTTATTGAAAACCTGGTTTTGTGACAATTTTGTCCCTTGTTTTTTTTTATTCCAATGCCTACTCCTTGTATGTAAATAAGGGTTTTAGTTCAGTACAGTATGTGTCACTATTATCGCCTTACTATGAACATTCCACGCCGTCAAGGGCTCTCGAGTACACAGGACAGGTGTCAAAATCGAGTATCACCCTATTATTGTGCTGGTGACTACTTTTGTTCATCTCTCAGTGCTAACAACGGTCTGTTTTAAAGCGTATTAAGCATGAATAAAACATGCTTATTGGCAATTATCTTCAATCATTTGGAAATTTTGAAACTGTGCTTCAAAATTTCTATAAACAGCAATTATAAGATGAAGATCTCAACAATAATTACGCAATCCAAAACCTATCCCACATATAAATAGTATTTAGTTTATTATCAACAATATCTCATTTCGTTATTGTGTCCTGGTATATTTAAGAGCATTTATGTGTTGCTGTGATAGTCAATAAATGTAAAAAATGCATACTCGTTCATCTGATAAGTCTAACTTGTGTCCTAACCTACGCAGGAACAACATCAAACCTTTCTTATATCTTTAAAGCTCACCTGAGCACAACATGCTCATGGTAAACGTTTATGATCGACTTTTGACCGTCGTCAACATGTGTCATGTTAACAATCTCTAGGCCACATTTATTGTCGGATCTTCTCTAGAAGTCACATTTATAGTCCAATCTTCATGAAACTTTGGAAGAACATTAAATTTTGTTATGATATCTCAGCTGAGTTAAAAAATGGTTCCAGTTCGTTGAAAAACATAGCCACCAGGGGGCAGGGCAGTTTTCCTTTTATGGCTATTGTAAAACCTTGTTAACACTCTAGAAGTCACATTTATTGTCTGTCCAATCTTCATGAATCTTGATCAGAACATTTCTTTTAATGATATCTCTTGCTTCAAAAACATAAACAACAACCCCAATTTCTAGTTGTATTGGACTACTCTAATTAAATATTGCTATTTCTTCAGATTTTTTCGCAGAAAATCACATATTGATTCATCTAGTAAAACATGAAGAACAGTTTCGTATAAATCTGATTTTACTTTTTATCCACTGTACATGGTATGTCAGACGCTGTAATTGGAATTTCTCCATTTGATATTTAAATAATTCACAAGTGACCTATTGAACCTTGTGTAGACAGCCTTTTCATCATCAGAAACAATCAGCTACTGGCTTACTGAGTTATCCCTGAGTTGTAAATCAATCTAAGGATTTAATTATTTTGTTAATAATGTTTCGGTAATATTTCCCATTATCAAAAGTGTGTCATAATAATCAGCCTAGGAAGGAAATATTTACGTTTCATGTACTACTTTTATTCTTCTGAAGTCCACCTTCTCAGAAAAGTCTAAGGTGAGCACCCTATGGCCCATAGCCCTTTGTTACAAAGTTATTTCTGATTTAGTTTGACCAAAATTTATTTTCATACACTGTCACTTATCAATGGAACTTATAAATGAAACAAAACTAACACAAACAACTGAACCATTTAACAAATGATTGAGTGTTTAAGAAATGTCAACAAAAATAGCAATATTCAGCAAGAAACATACAGAATATGATAACATATTTTTTATGTTAAACAAATGTCAGCAAAACAGGCTATATATACCTGGTATTCAATAAAAACTAACAGAATATTGGTCCAAAATTTGGATGCATTATATAATATACACAAGCTAAATCAATAACAAAATTAAACTTATATCAGAAGAAAAGAAAAAGTTGAATCAAACAGTTAACAGAATTGCAATTTCATAAGAAAAAGTGTTTTGAAACTGATTGAGCCATTAAGTATTAAATGATTCACAAGAACATCTGAAATCATAACATATTGAATGAAATAATACAAATTAATAATATAAAGCAACAATAATATCAAAAATATTCACTCACAAAAAACACATACAACAAGTTACAAAATGACAAAAAGAAGTCAAATTGAAGAATTAACATGACAACCATTTCATATTAAGACATTAACATAAATATTATGCTTGTTTATATACATTTGTACTCAACATAAAATAACAATATTTAACAAAAATCTTGTTGACAAACAATCTCAGTTGGAAACATGAACACTCAGAATCAAATTTAGGCATACTCACAGTCTCGTTTTTATAACACAATGACACTGAAATAATGTCAAAAATGTACAGTATGGTTTTCAGTTCGATTGAGATATTTTGTTTACTAAAGCCATCACTATTGTGTTATACTTCAGATAGTACATTGTGTTCTTAAAAAACTGACCAATAATTGGCTTCTAAATATACTGAATGTTTACTGAATGTTTGAATCTAAAGTTTATATAATGGTTTGTTATCCAGTCAATTTGGCTTGAGTAATAGGATAATAATGATTATAATTGATGAGTGATTCACTTTACCGGTAACTTATAACATTGTTAACAGCTATATAGATAAATAAATGTATTGACATTGGCTGACAGAAAGCTAATAAAATGTTAAGATCTTTGTAAGAGTATTTACTTTGACTTGCCAAGAATTAATTTCTCTAATTGCATCATGGGAGCTTCAAAAGCCATGGAAACTACGTATGCACCGGCGTAAGAAAGAACCAAGTTTCCTATAAACATATAAACCATCGTGATATCTGTATACTCAAGGGGTGACACAAGGTTCAAATAATACCCAAATATTATCATAGGGTGTATAAGGTAGGCTGTGTAAGTAAGTCGGCCCATAGGAGCCCAGAATTTCCATGAAAGAATGTTATTTATCCAACAACCATGACCCGTGGCACACGCTATCACAAGCCACGCCAGAGCTAACCCCCAGGTTGTTCGGGCGCATGAAAGATACAAAAGAGTCCCTGTTTTGCCCATCACAGTGCCTGGATGGCTGTTGTAGTAATATAAACCGTAAATCACGGACATTCCTATGGCTATTGACAAGGCCCATCCCGACCATTTGACCAGTTTGTGCATTCTAAATTGGCATTTTGTATAGTGTAAGAAAAACCCTGTAAGCATTCCTACAATATAGACAGACCATCGCGCGTATGGTTTGGGGTACAATGGGTCCGATTTTGCCCATTTTTCATCGCTGTGCTTCGTGATCTGTCCATTTTGATTCATCTCATAATAATCAGCAACGATGCATATAGATGCTATGCAAGTTACTATCAGGAACATACAGAAAGCCATACCTGTTTTTCTATAACGGTGAAGCAGAATTATAACCCATGGGCTTAGGACGATGTAGAATTGCATGTCATTAGCCAGATACCACGCCCAGGCAAAACAGCCATCCGAGCCATAGTTAGGGTACAGGTTGTTAATGTACAGAAGATTAGACCACCAATTAGTTCTACATTGCTCCGTTGCATTGTACAAGGGACCGTCAGGATCAAACGCTAACCAGTGGAATGGGCCTGATACTAACAGTCGGTAAATTGTTGTGAAAAACATGATACATATCGCATACACTGGTGTCAGCCTCCAGTACCTATGGACTATATAGTAAACCCAGTTGATTCTGCCTTTTTCTGACCGCTCTTTTAAGGCCAAATAGCAAACAAGCAAGCCACTGAGAAAGAAGAAAGTATCAACCGAGTATGTACCGTTTAAAATGGCTTGGAAAGAGAATCTGTTGACAACCGTTGAATAAACAAAAAAAGGGTTCTTAAGGACCAGAGTTGTGAAGCCGTAAGTGTGACCCTGTATCACCCACCACATGCTTATCACTCGCAAACCGTTTAGGCAAGCCAGTGGCCCATTGGCTGTTGTAGTACTCATGAGTTTTCGAGTGTTGCTGAACAACGAAAATGATTGTAAAACTTTAAATAAACTACCTCTGAATGTGCTTTTATGATAACCTTTTATGTCTGCCAGAAGACCCGTATTTTCTGTCAACGGTTCATCAATTTCAGTGTACCCATTCATTGTACTCTCCTTCGAATGTTTATTGTACAATGTCTCCAAGTAATCCACTGCTGTGCCAATTATGACGACAGCCAGTATAATGCTAAGTACCACAAATGCCATGATTGTGCTAGTGTCAATTTCATTCCTGTCAGTTGTGTACACTCCAGAGATGTCTGCAGCGGGAACGACGTTTCCAAGTAATGCTCGAACATCATTTTTATCACACGAGTCTGGTAGGCATAGGCCAAGGTAGAGCAGTTTCTTGTAGCCCACTGTAAAATATTTTCCAGCAAACAGGTGACTACTGGGTGTGTTATTGGTCCAGTAGGACTTTATGCTAAGACATTCTTGATAGTCCCCAGTCCAAGCGGTTTGGCCCTGAAGAATCCCCTGTGGAATTTTGGCTTCAGCATCGAAGAACTTTTCCGCATACTCTACTTTGTTGTCAAGATCCACCAATATCTTTGCCGTGTCGTTGATGCACTGAAAGCTTGCATTTTGCGTTGACTCTGACAAACTGTAAATGTCCTTGAAACCTTCAGTTAGGTATGTGAATAAAGTTTTACCACCACTTACAAACTCCTTAGCAACAAAGTTGAATTTCTGCAGGTTGTCTCTTTTATTCAGTCCCACATTCCATTCATGTACTTTCAGTCCATTGATTGTAAACAAATATGCCATCAGAAGTATGGCAACAAGTAACTTTGTCATGGTTCCTGTGCGTCTTTCACTGCGTTGTAATATTATCACTTTACAAATTATGTTTGAACCAACTTCTTTTCTTCTTTTACAGTCTGCACATTTGGTTCCCTATGAGAATAGAGTTTAAGTGTTTAATTTCAGTTCGTCTTCTTTTATGACAACATTTCCCCACTTGGTTAAAAAATAGATCTTGTTTAAAAAAATAATTGAACTTTTTGTTATTAATGTTCCTTGAATTTGTACAACCTAATGTTCATGTGATATGTTTAATCTGCATGATTCAATGCTTTAAATAGGCTCCCTAAACTTATCAGCTGTATTGCTAAATGTAAACACAGTTGAGGATATAGCTCATTTAATTTTGTGAATAGATATGTGTAAAACAAAAGTTAAAGGTAGAATGTAAATATTGGAAAAAAAATCAGTGCCCTCATGGAGGTTTAGGGGCATTAACAAGCAGTTACACTGACATATTTCGTGGGTTAAGCTAAAGAGGAAAACATGAATACCTTCTAGCTGCAGTAAAATGTCAAAAGAGTGACCAAAATGTTAAACTGATAGACTGATTGTATATATAATATATATATATTTTAGATTGTATATCAACTGATATACAATTTAAACACAGCAGCTTAAACTATGTAAGCCTCGCTTTGGGAAAACAGGGCTGAATGAATGTGCGTAAAGTGTTGTCCCAGACAAGCCTGTGCAGTATGCAAAGGCTAATCAGGGACAACACTTTCTGCTTTTGTGGTCTCTTTTTAGCAAAAATACAGTTGAGACATACAGTGTCATCCCTGATTATCCTGTGCTGACAGAAACAGGCTAATCTGGGATGACCATTTACGCACATGCATTAAGCCAGCTCATACTTGATTATAGAAAGGGGCTGTATACTAAGATGGGCATATACAATAATTAAAAATGACAATATGCATACAAACAAAGAAGATAAAAGCAAACAAACAGCAGTCTGAAAACAATAAGAACACAAGAGCGTATAGAACTCAATGCTGTGTGAACTTTTGTCAGAAATGGTAGACAGTATAATTATATTGAGACTCCTTAGGTAGTGTACAATACACATTGTTGTAATACATGTCAATAAAAAAAGGGATTTGCTGTCAATATGCTCCTTTAAGTCAGCAGTAATCATATGAAGATGTGTGTGTTGAAATATGAACTATATCCTCACCCATGATAATGATATTGCTCATTCAGTCAGCTATCGGATCATGTTAGTTCATGTGGTACTGCACGTGCATGTGAGGTAATTGATCTACATTAAGCCTCTTAAAGGGACACAGACATGGTTTCTGGTAAAAAAAGAACAACTAATAAAGGGACAGCATTGTTGATAAAATGTCAAATTTTACATGCTTTTTTTTTACATTTTTTTTTTTAATATTATGCATATAATAAATGATTCAAATAGCAATCTACAGCAAACCACTAAAGCGGGTATGCTCGAAGAACGCGTGTATAAATATTTGAAATATGTATGGGTGATTCGTGCCGGTTACCTTATATGTTTTACATTTCATGTTCACTCATCTTTTGTATGTCTGTGTTTTATCTATAAATATATGATCAAAAGTATCTAAGAATGAGAAATAAGCGACTCAAACTGGCGTAACACCCTTTAATTGATTTGGGTGTGATGCAAATTGATTTGGGTGTGATGCAGCTTAGAACTGGGCAGAAAAAAGACTCTTTGATCTCATTGATATGACTTTCACCAGCACAAATCAACTCCGCATATCTTTTAAAAATATATTTCTTGTTAACAATTGTGAAAATTAAGAATATTTGTCCCAATGATATCTTGGCTGAGTTGCAAACTGGGTCACATGAGGTCAAAAGTAGGTCACTACTGTAGGCCAAATTTAAAAAAGCTTATTTACACTCTATAAGTTGCATTTTTTCCAATTTTCCTGAAGCTTGGTCAAAATATTTGTTCTAATGAATATCTCAGCTGATTTTGAATGAGAACAGCCCATTGAATAACATGGCTGCTAGGGGTTTGGACAGTTTTTATGGTATGGCTATATTGAAGCCTTGTTAAATCTCTAGAAGTCACATTTTTAGTATCTTCAATAAAGCTTTGTCAGATCATTTGCCCTCATTATATATCGTCCGAGTTTGAAACTGGGTCATGTGAGGTAAAAAAAACTAGGTCACATCAAATTAAAGAAAAATCTTGATAACACTCTAGAAGTAACATTTCAAGTCAAATCAGCATGAAACATGGTCAGTACATTTGTTGTAATGATATCTCAGCCGTGTTAGAAAATAAGAATGTGCCATGAAATTTAATTTTTATGATTCATTAAGTAAATATTCAAAGACTTTGATGACCAAATATTTGAATACCATACCAATTTTGCTATTCTATGCCGTCCCTAATTTTAACTGACAGGCTTTGATATGACTTAAGTTCGCTACTGTTGAAAACGAAGACAAATCCAAAGAAATAAACATGTAAATGAGCATGTGCGTAAAGCATCGTCCCAGATAAGCCTGTGAAGTCTGCACATGCTAATCAGGGACGACACTTTACGCTTTTATATTTTTCATTTAAAGAAAGTCTCTTCTCATAAAAAATCCAGTTTAGGCGGAAAGTGTTTTCCCTGGTTAGCCTGTGCGGACTGCACAGGCTAATCTGGGATGACACTTTACGCAAATGCGTTAAACCCCCTTTTCACAGAGCGAGGCTCATATATTAACTTGATTAGTGGATCAGATTGTTGTACTGTTGTGTCCGGCCTGTTTCAGTGGCAGGACGCGAGGGAGATGTTCCAGGCTGCTGCTGACATGGTCGACGCCCAGCACAAGTTGCGCAAGAGCATGTGGGGCCAGTTCTGGTCCGCCCATCAACGGTTCTTCAAGTACTTGTGCATCTCTGCCAAGGTGCCACACTGTGTACGGATTGCGCGGGAAGCTATCAAGGATGGCAAGGTAGGCCACAAACAGAATCCAGAGATAAAAATAACACGAAAGCACTCCAGTAGTAAATTTTAAACTTGGCTTATTCAGATTCTTGGTTTCATAAAGGTGGACGTGTAACATTACCTTGGTCTCAAGTAACAGTATACAAGAAATAGGGTTTACTTTGTCAAATGCTTTTTTTGATGACTGAGAAAAAGTAATTGATTTAAACACAAGGATGGTGTAGCATTCAAAACCGAAATTATCTTTTAAATGTGACAAAACTATACGTGTTATTGTGCATTTAAAAATGTGTTTATGTTAAAATGTCAAATGTAAGGTAAAACATTGTATCTAATAACAAAGTGTGCATGAGATGCTACAGTTTCACGTCCTTGAAATGTGCATTTTGAGAGTACCCTTCATTATATTGGTGAACTCTTGCAGTGTGTGGTGATTGGCCTGCAGTCGACAGGGGAGGCTCGAACCCTGGAGCAGCTAGAAGAAATGGGGGGAGAGCTCAACGACTTTGTCTCCACTGCAAAGTAGGCATCGCTGTACAACCAGTTTTAACCCTTTCCCACTCAGATATGCACTTTGATGTGTTTGTAGTTCCTTAGATGATCAAATTAAAAATGTAAGACCTTTATTACCAGATTAAAGTTTAAAGGCTTCATTTCCAACCCTATGATGCTGATAAGCAGAAAATATATATGCTTGTTGCATATTGCAATTTTCACTCTGTTTTTGAGCTGGAAAGGGTTAAGAGACTTACTGCAGTATGACAGCTTTTTAGTATTTACCTCCAGTTGGAAATTATGGGCTGTAACATATCCACTTTAAACATAAATGATAGTGTCTATTTTATGATTTGAGACTGATAGTTGGCTAGTCAGACTTGCAGCTTGTGGAAATATAAAGTTATACGTTGAGGATGTTAGCACTGTTTATTTTGCAGGAATGAGAGTCTTCAGTTCTTTAGCTGTCACCCTTTTTCAGGGATGTGATTTTTCCTCCCTTTCAATATCAAACTCATTCTGCAAATAGTTAACTTTGCTGGATCTATATACAAATGAATAGGTTAGCTGTACCTTGTAAAGGGGTATGGCATTTTCCTCCCCTGAGATGGTTCTTAAATCACACCCCTGCTCTGAGAGGTTCAGCTGTTATTCACACAGTTCAATTGAATTCATGTAACTCTTCTGTTTGCAGGGGCGTTATTCAGACGGTAATAGAGAAACACTTCCCGGCCCCTGACCAGAAGAAGTTCTTTGATGTGTTTGGGCTGGGAAACAACTCGTTGTTTAATGAGGACAGCAACTCCTCCACTAATGGTCTGAAAAGAAAGAGAGGTAAGCTCCCTTCACACTCAACACATATGAGACGCGCTCTGAGAAAAGGGGATTTAATGCATGTGCGTAAAGTGTGGTCCCAGATTAGCCAGTCAGCACAGGCTAATCAGGGACGACACTTTCAGCTTTTACTGAATTTTTTGTTTAAAGGAAGACTCTTCTTGACGGCGATCCAGTTTAGGCGGAAAGAGTCGTCCATGATTAGCTTGTGTGGACTGCACAGGCTCATCTGGGACGACACTTTACGCACATGCATTAAACCCCCTTTTCACAGAGCGAGGCTTATAAAATAAATGTGGCTGAAGATTGTCTGCTAAAATAATAAGCGGTCTTTCATTATGTTCTACTGTACAATTAAATAAGGTTGAACTATAATTCAAGTCACAATAGAATAGAGTCACAAGGTTGCAAAGCATTCATGACAAATTGACAGGCCAGTCAACTACAAAGACTCGAGAATGGCTAGATTCTTTAAAACCCACTCATATGTATGTAAAAGTGAAGCTGACACGTTAATATCCTTTAAAAATCACATATCCAATCAGCCGTTATTATTAGAATCAAACTGTAATTGGTGGATAAAACGGGTCATGTTATTTGTATCTACATAAGTGTTAGATGGGGGTTTTTGTCCTCAGAAAGAGGGGCACATAGCAGTTACACTGTTGTCCGTCTGTGGGGCATTCTGTTTCCAGAGCTTTTTCCCCAAATGCTTTCAGATATTTACCTGATATTTGGTGTGTGAGTGTACCTGCATGACATACAGGTCAAGTTAGTGTTTTGTTTTGGTCCATAGATTTTTGGCAATGCTACGCGCCTTGGCCTTAAAAAGATTCTCTAGATTAACAGTTTTCTGGACTTTTTCCCTAAACGCTTGCAGAAATTAACCTGATTATTGGTGTGCGAGTCTCCCTACATGAAATAAAGGTCAAGTTCGAGTTTCTTTACAGTCAATTGACTTTTGACAAAGTTATGGACCTTGCGGCTTCAAAGTGTACAAGGGGGCATTGTGTTTCACAAACCCAGCTCTTGTTTAAGGCAGTTATTGCCCTTCGATAAATAATATTTTATGTTTCTCTGTCAGATCACAGGAACAAATGATCTGAATTTGATTAAAATTTAATTTGCAGTATCCCTACATGGTGGGCACAATATATATTGTCTTGTTTTTGGCTTCTGTGAGTTTTTAGGGAGTTATTGCCCCTTGAAATGGCTTGAATAATAATTTGTTTCCACACAATCAAGCCATGCATTGACAAAACGCGTCATTGGGTAGTGTCCATCAGTTTCACATATATTCTTGTAGTTAACATAAAAAATAAATTGTGTTGCAATGATTGTTGAATTTTTCATTATTTCCAGATTCAATAGTTGGAAACAGTACCAAGAAACAGAAAGGCGAAAGTGGCTCAGATTCTTCATCCGACAGTGAGGAAGACAGCGACTTTGATCTCAGTTTAAGTGATACTTCAGATGATGATGATGACAATGATGATGATGATGACAATGACAACTTCAATCCATTCGGTGATGGCTCGGACAGTGATGATGGTATGCACACTTTTCAAGTACTTACATTTTAGCCTTCTTCTGTTAAAAGGGGGGTTTAATGCATGTGCGTAAAGTGTTGTCACAGATTAGCCTGTGCAGTCAGCACAGGCTAATCAGGGATGACATTTTCCGCTTTTATGATATTTTTCGTTTAAAGAAAGTCTCTTCTTAGCAAAAATCCAGTTAAGGCGGAAAGTGTTGTCCCTGATTAGCCTGTGCGGACTACACAGGCTAATCTGGGACGAAACTTTGTGCACATGCATTAAACCCCCATTTCACAGAGCGAGGCTTAGTTGTATTCTTGTCTTTAAAAAGTGTTTCAAACTTTTTTTATATAGACTATAGATGGCAAATAAAGGGACTATTAAGCCTTTGTCAAGAAACAATTATTTATATTTTGGTACTTGTTCGGAAGGTATAAATTAGTCATTCTTTCATAAGAGGGATTTTTCGCCCTAGAATTGTCCAATAATAATTTCATGAGAATGCATTAATGGATATTTGTATGTTTAGATCCATGGTTGAAAAAATCGAAAGCCAAAGCAAAGAAAGTTAAGGTTAAAAAAGAGAAGAAGAAAAAGGAGAAGAAGCACAAGAAAGAAAAAAAGAAGAAAGATGAAGAAGATGAGTTCACGAGTGCTCTGGCTTCTGCTGGTCTACTCAAGAAGGACGGTCAGTCAGGGGCCGATGGAACAAAGAATCCAGGTAGCCAACACATTGAGTGATTAAAACAAAAGTAGACATTCGAATTAAGGCAAAGTGACCTCAGTTTTTTTTTCCAACTTGTGGGAAAAGGCATGGCTTTTTTATATTGGAAAAAAAGCACACACAAAAGTATTTTAGGTAAAATATAAGCTTGTTATTAGCAATGGGGGTAAAATATAAACACATATTAACATATAAACTTCAGTGTTATTTTTATGTTATTTAAGAATTTAATTGAGTTTTCATAAATATATGTAATATCATAACTGAAGATTGTGTGGAGTGATAACAATATTAAACCAGAATGTGCATATGAAGCTGACTATACACAGATTCATTTACATTTAAATCAAATTATGTTTGCCATTTACCATTTTCAATTGATAATCTTGTATAACAGTATTTATTGCACATAGTCTGAACTTCAATTCCCAGACACTGTTGTTTGTCTTGAGAGACACAAATTTACTTAGTAAATTAATTATTATTATGTGTTGATGGTATCTTGCACGTATTGTCTAGGGTTGATGGATATATGTGTTTTATTAATCCTTATAAATTATATAAGCTGTGCTGTATGAAAACCGGGCTTAACCCTTTGCATGCTGGGAAATTTGTCGTCTGCTAAAATGTTGTCTGCTGAATTTCTAAAATTAGCATTTTCTTCGATTTTTTTCAAAGAATACTATCAGAATTGCAAACAGTTTGGATCCTGATGAGACGCCACATTCTGTGGCGTCTCATCTGGATCCAAACTGTTTGCAAAGGCCTTCAAAATCCAGTTCCAGCGCTCAAAGGGTTAATGCATGTGCGTTAAGTATCGTCCCAGATAACCCTGTCGATTCTGCTCATGCAAATCTGGGACGAAACATTACACACATGCCTTAAGCCGGATTTTCCCAGAGAACGACTCATATGAGGTTCTTCGCTCCTTTGATCATCATTTGTCATTATTGGGGATAAGCATATTCATGTTTCTCCATTGTCTACCATATTTGAATATTGACTTGTGGGACATGTTTGCATTGCAGTGAAAAATCAGATATTTCCAACTGCATTCGCAAACCAATAGTTAAGTCTGATGTCATTTGGCAACATCATGCGACGCTCTGTAAACATTTGAGGGGAAACAAATTTAAGTTTACAGTTTACATGATTAAATCATTGCAAATACCGTAGAGTTAACCAATAATGTTTCTTCTTATTTTTTTCTGCAAAAAAAAAACGTTCATCATAGCGAGAAATGTCAGAAAAGGGGAAACAAGTAAGGTCCACTATTTGGTGGGTTCTAAAGAAGTTTGAAAACCATGAACCTAGTTGAAATATATTAGAAATTATATTTTTTGAAGTAAAAAGTTCCTTATTGAAGTAGTATAACCTTATAAGTCTGCAGAGTCTAATCTGGGACAACACATTAAGCACATGCATTAAGCCCTGTTTTCCCCCAGTAGCTCAAATGTCTTATGCATTTGTGCTATGTTCTAGGTGGTGATGCCATAGAGAAGGTGTTTTCTATGAAGCGAGAGCTCCTGGAGCGTGTTGAGCTGTTAGGGGGGAAACTGCCTCCTAATACCCTCGATCAGCTGATAGATGATCTGGGAGGAGTGGACAATGTCGCAGAGGTAGGGGCTGACGACTGGTCTTTAACTTTTTGATAAAGATTTTTTTTGGCCCAATATTGGTCATAGTTCTGTGGGACTAATTCATAATAGCACATAGTAGCAAGTGAGGGATAAATTAAAGCATGTTGTTTCACAATTCATCCATGTATTTCAAATACTAGGATGGACAGACATGACCCAAACAAGACAAGTGAAGCATACTGTGTTTTTGAAACTGGTAATTTCGATTGATGTTCTTTTGGTTGTTTTTATAGATGGCAATTAAAAGCTTAACCTAGAAGACAAAGTCAATTATTTTCCATCTGTGTACAAAATGTTGGCAATAAACCTTTAATAATGCGTTAATTATAATTTGACTCTATAATTTTGCTTCAATAAATAGTATAAGGTTTATATTTGTGATAGTGCCTTTGACTAAATAGAGTTACCTGTGTGTTTAGCTCACCTGAACACAAAGTTTGCTAATGTGATCAGTCTATGTCTAGCATCCTTTTTTATGTTCTTCGTTGTGTGTCGTCAACTTTTAGATGGTAACACTGTGGAATCTTTATTACCATTTTAGAAGCCACATTTATGACTCAATCTTGATGAAACTTGGTCAGAATGGTTATCTTGACAATATCAAAGCAGAGTTTAAATATGGCTTAAGTGAGATAAAAAACTTTGTAACCAGGTTTAGTCTTCGACAATTGATGTACTGTAAAATCAGATGAGCGCTTCAGGGCCATCATAGCCCTCTTTTTGATGAAAAAATTTAAGTTTACCACTGTACGTATGAATGAGGAATATATTAATGCTCATCTATTTCACATGTGCACAGATGACTGGTAGGAAGGGTAGAGTTGTGTGTACAGACGAAGGCATCAACTACGAGTCACGCAGTGAGAATGATGTCCCCCTGGAAATACTCAACCTCACAGAGAAACAACGCTTCATGGATGGGGAAAAGGTGGGTTCTGTCGGCATCTCCTGTTATGGGTCTCACATTTAAACTGAATTGTTTTGTTTTTTTGCAGAAAATCATTTTCAAAAATCAGAAACGTTTAAAGTCACTTTTCATGGAATTATTTTCCATACACAATGTTTATTTGTATTTACAAATCCTTTGACAGCTGCTTTTAAGAATCAAATTTCCATGTGACATTGTGAGTTGGGTCTATGTACAACATTTCCTACTACCTTAAACATTAGACTTTTTGTGGGAATTGATTTTTTAAGTCATTTATTGATTGTAAACCCATGAAGACTTGAGACGATTGCCACAGAAATAAATCATCTATACAGTCTGTCTTAAACACTTTACACTTTTTGGCAGCAAGTGCACAAGGAAACGTTGCCGCAGGTTTTCTTTCTCTTGATAAAATGAAATATAATTAGATAAGCTGATGAATTTCAAAAGATTATACCCTATCAAATATCCAATGTGTATTACACATCAAATAATAGCTTCAAATAAAGAAAAGAACATAAAATAAACGTTTTACTGTCCTTTAATTGGTTTAACAAAAATTATAATGAAAGTAAACAAAGAAATGGATAGTGTGTATGGTATGATTTGATAACCACAAGAATAACGTGTTTTGAAATATAGTCAGTGAGCAAACAAGATGCGCACTTAATATAAACATCCGCAAAAGAATGTTTACTTTCAGTTTCAGAATGAATAGGAGGTCAATAATGCTTTAACAGATAGAGATATACCTTACAAACGATAGTTATATGGCAGCATTAGGTTTTTTGCATTTCCTTTAAACATTTAGAGAAAACCGTAATGTGATTTTTTATCTCCAGTAAACAGAGCTGTACATTTTTCGTTGATTTTTTAGTTTTGAGAGATTGATGCAAATTTGGGGGGAAAATTAATGGGTGGGTGTGTGATGACAATCAGTTTCTGGAAGCCAATAGCTATTCAACAGACAATATTTGTATATGTTTTAGCCCATTTTTAAGCAACACTGATACATCCAATCGTTTAGCATTGCTTTTTGGTCTCTGTTAAAAAAAAATAAGGACACTGTTTTTTATCATACAATTTATTTTCTCATCCATTTAGTAAAAAAATAATAAAAAGGACATGTCTTAATAAAAATATATTTGAATAATGCATTGAAATGTAGTGTTTCATCAAAACAAATACTCTTTAAAAGTGTAANTTTTTATTAAGAGACCACTTTTGGTTACTCCCTTGAGTGGTCTCTAAATACAAGATTGACTGTACCTTACAAACGATAGTTATATGGCAGCATTAGGTTTTTTGCATTTCCTTTAAACATTTAGAGAAAACCGTAGATGTGATTTTTTATCTCCAGTATACAGAGCTGTACATTTTTCGTTGATTTTTCAGTTTTGAGAGCAAATTTGGGGGGGAAATTAATGGATGGGTGTGTGATGACAATCAGTTTCTGGAAGCCAATAGCTATTCAACGGACAATATTTGTATATGTTTTAGCCCATTTTTAAGTAACACTGATACATCCAATCGTTTAGCATTGCTCTTTGGTCTCTGTTAAAAAAAAATAAAAAAATAAGGACACTGTTTTTTATCATACAATTTATTTTCTCATCGATTTAGTAAAACAATAATAAAAAGGACATGTCTTAATAAAAATATATTTGAATAATGCATTGAAATTTAGTGTTTCATCAAAACAAATACTCTTTAAAAGTGTAATATTTATATTGTTTTGTATTTCAGAACATTGCCATAATTTCTGAGGCTGCCAGCTCGGGTATTTCCCTGCAGGCGGACAGACGAGCCATCAACCAGCGCCGCCGTGTCCACATCACCCTGGAGTTGCCTTGGAGCGCGGATAGGGCCATCCAGCAGTTTGGTAAGCAATGTTGTTAACGTGGCAGCTTTGTAAGCAGTTTTTAAATGTTTTTTGGGTGTTACTGTTAATGTAATTGTTATACCCAAGCTTGAGACGGGGTATATTAGGATCACTATGCCGGTGGGTGGGGCAGTTTTCCTTATTTGGCTATTGTGGAACACTTTGGAAGTGACATGTTTTTGTCCAATCAGCATGAAACTTTATCAAATATTTTTCAAATAATAACTCAGCTGTCTTCACAAATGATTCCAGGTAGAAAGCAAGGTTGAATATCACAAAAGCTGCTTAGATATGTTTACTTACTTAGGTTCTCAGGTGAGAGACCAGGGCTTTATATTATTGACAGGTTTCAATCCAATGTAAGGTAAGGCAGTCCATAATGGTGTTAATGAAGAAATAGTTTAATTGTAATGGTTATATATATAAGACTTTAAGGATAAAAATAAAATTAATAAAACTGGTTATTGAGAAGAGATCGAAGGCGAATAGAGGATATGTATCATTAAATGATTTTACCAATAAGCACTCAAACAATCCTGTTATCTAGTTTAGTTATTATTGATATAAGAATTGATTACATTTTTTGTAAAAGAAATGCTCAAACTGCAGTGGATGTCATGTTGTTCCATTTTAGGAATAATCAAACTTATTATCATCACCTGAGCAACATTCAACTGTTTGTTTGCAGGTCGAACCCATAGATCTAACCAAGTGTCCGCCCCAGAATACATGTTCCTGATATCAGAGTTGGCCGGAGAGCAGAGGTTCGCCTCCACTGTAGCGAAAAGGCTGGAAAGCTTGGTATGTCAATATTGCTTCAAACACAATAGGTATCTAAAATCATTTGTAGATTGTTCTTTATTGTTACAATGTATTGCACCTTTAAAAAAGATAATGTTAAATTCTGGATAATGTTTGTAGGGGGCGTTAACTCATGGTGACAGAAGAGCAACAGAGTCGCGGGACTTGAGTAGGTTCAACTTTGACAACAAGGTAAGAAGCACAGATGTAGTCCTGTGTAAAAATGTCTTTTTTTTCAGATAATTATGTTAAACAGCAAGTTGATTTAACTATAAATACATGTATTGATACTGCATTTCGAAAGAATTTTCATCATAATACAATCCCAGGGTGCAGGATCAACGGGTTTTCAGGGGTTATCACACGAGCTGGACAGAATACAAACACCGTTAAGAACTGTATTTTATTTTGCAAATGTCTCAAGTTATTGAAAAACATTTGCAAAAATCTTAAAAGTGCATAAAAGAAAAAGGTTTTGTTGCAGTTTGTGTTGATATCTTAAGATTTAAGAATAAATCCTTGAATACATCTGAAATGGGTGCCAAAATTTCACGTTGTGTGAAGCATAACCGTGTACATGAATGATGTACGCCTCACATTTTTGGCCAAGAACACAGGCTTATTAAATAAAGTAATTATGATGTATTTCACTTTGCCATAAGCAGCATAAAAAAGAACTGTATTTTATGCACTAGTTGAAATTCTTAAGAAAAAATGTTTAAAAAAGTTATTAAAAAAAAAGCACCACATACCGATGTGTTTACATCCATTTATTTTTATGCCCCCGAAGGTGGGCATATAGTGATCGCACTGTCGGTCTGTCCATCTAAAATTCCGTCACACTTTGTGTTTAGGTTTCGAAAAATGTGGAAAAACACTTTGGTTTAGGTTTACAAAAATGTGGAAAAAGGGGGCATATGTCATCCTATGTGATCCTGCACCCTGAATCCTATCTAATGTTGTTGCTAAATGCTCCTTCTGTGTGTGTACAGTATGGCAAGCTGGCCTTGGAGTCTGTGATGAAGACAGTGTGTGGCTTTGAATCTCCATTTGTGCCCATGCCTGTCTACACCAAGGGGGACTTCTTCCAAGGTAGGCTTCATCATCTAGAAGTGACACTTGTGTCATGCCACATTCTTTGATAATTTTAGCAATTTTTACGAACCAGATTATGATATAAGCAATAAATTAAAAAAGAAGAGGATTAAATTTGTTTGTGTAGCTCATAGTAATTTATGTTATAAAGTGTTTGGAGTAAAACCTTCTCATTGTGAGCATCTTATACAGAACATTTAACCAGTTTAAAATTAAATGCGTTTGGTCCATGTGTAATTTTCTGACAGTATATAGCATTTCTTCCATATGTTGGTCCTACCATGTCTTCCATATGTTGGTCCTACCATGTCTTCCATATGTTGGTCCTACCATGTCTTCCATATTGATATCCTTTCAGATACTCAGCAAGCCATGGTTGGTGTTGGTCTAATCGTCAAGGAAAAAACTTCAGTACCAATTCTTGACAAAGGTGAGAATCAGAGATTTTACTGTAGCACAGTTTTATCGTCAATCTAAAAAGAGCACACAAATTAAATATTTGTCAATTAATTGTGGATTCCTAAATTCATTGAGGTATTAGACATGTAAACATGCATATAAATTATCTTCGTGAACAGAAAAGTTGTACCTAAAGTCATTTCCCAGTTTCAATATTCTGTACATCACAGCCCCATTTGTTGTCAATATTGAGTTGTTGTTGTTCCGCTGTAGACTACAACAACATTGCCAAGTTCCTCAACCGCCTGCTCGGTGTGGAGGTTACCCTACAGAACGCTCTGTTCAAGTACTTCTCCAGCACCCTGACCACAGTCATACTGGAGGCCAAGAAGAGTGGCCGATGGGACATGGGCATCATGGGTAAGTACACTGTCGTACACAGTGACCTCACTGTAGAGAATTTGTATGAGCCATGCTCTGTGAAAAGGGGGTTTAATGCATGTGTGTAAAGTGTCGTCCCATATAAGCCTGTGTAGTCTGCACCAAACTTGGTTTTAATGGTTTGTGGGTGGTCCTCTTCTAAATTTCTGCAAAATTTACAAATTAATTTCTGTAATCTTTTGATGGAAATTTTTATTAACCAGGTTTTCCGAAGGAAAAAAACTGGTTATTAGATTGGCGAATGCGGGCGGGCTGGCTGGCTGGCGGGCGGAACAAGCTTGTCCGGGCCATAACTATGTCGTTCAGTGTCAGATTTTAAAATCATTTGGCACATTAGTTCACCATCATTGGACGGTGTGTCGCGCGAAAGAATTACGTCGATATCTCCAAGGTCAAGGTCACACTTTGAGTTCAAAGGTCAAAAATGGCCATAAATGAGCTTGTCCGGGCCATAACTATGTCATTCATTGTCATATTTTAAAATTATTTGGCACATTTGTTCACCATCATTGTACGGTGTGTCGCGCGAAATAATTACGTAGATATCTCCAAGGTCAAGGTTGCCACAACTAAAAATAGATTGATTTTGAAACAAGGGGGGTTATTGTGATGAACAATCAGTAGCAATGCACATTTTAAGTTGCAGTTGTCTCCCTTTAAGAGACTTTTTTTTTATTGAAAACCTGGTTTTGTGACAATTTTGTCCCTTGTTCTAATCTGGGATGATACTTTACACACATGCATTAAGCCTGGTTTTCCCAGAGACCGGCTCATGTATCCAAAAGACAAACAAGAAGTGCAGAATCTGGATTATTTTAAATGCTAGGAAAAGGAGCTAGATAACTATTATAAATGTGACATGTTTTATATGAAAGAATCGGCCGCTATGGCAATAATTTCAAACAGTGTTGGGTGGTTGCCTGATTGCATCTCTTAACAAAACGTTATTATGTGTACCATAACTTGAAACATTTTTACAATAATTCTCATTTCTGTCACATTCTTGTTAGCTTCTGCATTGTATTGTTGCAGACCTGGGCAGCGGTGGTGAGAGTGTAAAGAAGTTAGAGACCAAAGTGTTTGTAGGCAACACAGCCACTAACACGGCTAAGACAGAACTAGTCACGGTGAGTCATTATACCCCCCACAAACGAAGTTTAGGGGGGTATATAGGGCCAAAAAAAATAATCCGTCCGTGTCTCCCGAATCGACGCGGACCCTCAACTTTTTATTGGCTTATTCTAAGTGAAGAAATGACTTTGCAAGTTGGTTAAATAAGTTACTCACAATAATTTCCTACTTGCCAAAAGAGTTTAATATGAGTACTGTTAATGTACATTGTTCATGATCACTCTTTTTCAAATGTTAAACTTAGTTTTCTGCCTCTATCAGTGTTTGGATTTGACGCAGCAGAAAGATAATCGATTGTCTTGAAAACCTGAAAAAAAATGTACACAATACAGAAGACATTCAAACTGTTAAAATGTCAAAACTTCAGCATTAAAGATGATAAATATAAAAGGGGTATTCTTAAGCATTAGGGCGTTTTATTAAAAGTATTTAAGAGTATTGCATATATCTACATAAGGTAAGCCTTTTAATTTCCACAAATATTCTATTGATTACATGAGCATTTAGAATCTCAACCGATCATAAAATGAAATACTGACAATTAACCCTTTGCATGCTGGGAAATTTGTNGCTCTTTTCGATACATCATTTAGACCACGACAGTTGTACGATACAATCTTTAAATTATCCATTATCAAAACAAAGGATTACATTTTCGTTAAAATACCAAAGACAACAAAAGCCGTTATCAATTACCGCAGTCGATACACAATACACAAATGCAATCAATAAAAATCTTTGTTTCGTGATAGATATTGTCTTTTCATGCACACAACTGAATGACATTTTTCTGTTTTTGCTTTTTGGTCACTTGAAATATTAGAGCCAACAATATTTAATTCTCAATTTAAGAATTTACTATCTTTGACAAAGTAATTTCTAAATTATGCTTATTTTTTATCTGTATGTATGCTTAACCATAGCAAAATTCCGCTTCTGGGAAAGAAAACTATAATAATTGCATTAAGCGGTATTGATTTAAACGCTAGTAAGCTTCCAATGTTTTTTTCATAGCCTTGTTATATATGTGTATGTTATAGTGTTTCATGTTGTTTTTTGTTTTGTTTTTGCTGCTGCTGTGGCTACATTATTATTTATGTCCAAACTTTAACATTTTACTTACATCAGCACATGTTGATGTGTAATAATACCATCTGTGAACATATTTTTAAAAATAATTCTTATTTCTCTTGTGCACATTTTTTTTTTTTTTGTTTGTTACTTTTTATGGTATCAAAATCAAGCTCTTGATGAGAATATATAGAAAGTATTCGTAATCATAGTCATGTAATTTGTTCACAGGAGGTTTTTTATCATTTTGGATTTTATAATTGTAAGGGTACACACAATCTTAGGGAAAATGCATGTGGTATGAAAGGTAGTACGAGTGAATTAAATGACCCTTGGTCTGGCAAGGCTGGGCTTTATGCATGTGCGTAAGGTGTCGTCCCAGATTAGAATGTGCAGTCTGCACAGGCTTATCAGGGATGACACTTTCCGCCTAGACTGGATTTTTGTTAGGAAGAGACTTCCTGTAAATGAAAAATTCAGTAAAAGCAG
This sequence comes from Dreissena rostriformis, assembly GCA_007657795.1. Lineage (NCBI taxonomy): Eukaryota > Metazoa > Mollusca > Bivalvia > Myida > Dreissenidae > Dreissena > Dreissena rostriformis. The sequence continues at coordinate 19,969 of VMBQ01006653.1, read as the reverse complement.
ACTGCAGAGGCTTATCTCCGACGACACTGTGTGCACATGCATTAAGCCCAGTTTTCCTAGACTAAGGCTCATATTTGTCAACATGTTGTGAACTTAATCAACTTGTTATTTGATATTTGTAGGATGGTAGTGTTGGACATCTGCTGATAAAGTTTCAACCTGAATCATTGGAGACAACTCTACATGAATAAAGGGGGACAATCCAGAAAAGGCTTCTACCAAATGCCATGTAAAAGAGGCAACAATTTTTGTAACACATATGATTCTAATAATATTTCAACTTCATGAGTGGACATGTTGAAACTGGTAATTTCAAGAAATATAATTATAGGTAGTTCTGACAGGGTTTTATTTATAACTACAATGTACTGTTATTTTCAATATGCATATTAATTAACACATTTGATTGCTTTACATTGATATAAATTAACATTTTAATACTTTATTAAAATAATTACTTTCAAGAATAATAATTCTGCTTTCTGTCTCTAATCTTAATCATACAAATCTCTGTATATACTTTTCACAGTTAATTTATTCACTTATTTTATGTTCTATTTATTTGAGTAAATTTTTAATTTACTATCGAATCTTATTGCACTTTTGTATGTGCTTCAGGTATACAGTACCGTAATTATGTACATACTGTTATTTATATCCATAAATTTTATCTGCTTCATCTGTGATATTACCTTTAAAGTCAGAAAGCCGCGCCATATTTTACCATTCCTTGATTTCATCAGTTTTTCTGATAACTGTTTTGTATTAATTTGCTACAAATCTGTGTCAAAGTTATGACTATTTTATGACTAGTTTTTGCACGAATATTTGTGATGGTTGCTCTGGCCTGGTGAATCGTGGTATTCTTGTGAATTGTTTATGTTTACTAGAGCAAGGAAACGTGCATGTCTGTAACTGGAAGAAAACATGCAGGTCTGTTACTGGGTTGAATGAAATACTGGATGTATGAAAATATAAATACATTTGATCATGCATGTTATGTTGATAGGAATGAACACATGTATATTCAGTATGTTCATAGGAATAAGCATGTCAATTCCTGAACACACATAAATAAATAGCATAAAATAATAGTGAATAGAACATGTCTTTCCCTGAAAGCCTGCAGGCCTTATCAGCATATCTACAAGGAAGGCTGATAAACCCTTCTGGCTCTCACGATATGTTTTTTCGCTTTTGAGGGACGATAAAAGTAGGATGAGCATTTAAACTTATCACCATTGTGGATGTGAACTTTATCCTTTATTTCTGGTATAGTAGAAAGTCTAAAGAAGAATGCTGTTTATGAATGCAAATTCAAATGTTTTTGTTTTAACATAGTTTTACATTGTTATACTTCCAATATTTTTGTGAAATCAGACAAGAGCTTTAATAAACAATTTATGTGCATGCATGTCTATGTGAACATTATTATTTATTACTTGTGTGTGAAATTGTAACCATTTTCAATGATTAATGTAAGTTTTAAGGTCTTATCAAATCTAAACATATTATGCCATTATATCTGAGTATTTCGATTAAATACATTTGTTTAAATGTGAAATTTAACATATTGGTAGTTCATGTTAATTTTTTTTAAATATTTTATTGCAGTTTTGTCAATTTAACAGAGAGTGTAGAAATTAAAGGAGCATATTTTCAGAAAAATTAACTTTTCTTGTGTAACACAGATCACGGTGTTGATATTGCCATATTGGATTTGTCAGTAATTCATTATTAAACTTTGCATTGTTCATGTTCACTGAGACAAGTTCTTAGTGTGCACATACTATAAAGTACTATGATGGCATGTTGTTAGAAAGTGGACGAAGCTTGTGTGGCTGAAAATCAAAATATGTGCTAGAAAAGTGATTGTATGTATGTATTGGGTATTTTTAGTGATATCTTTATATTATACTATCCATTAATTTTGTCATTGAAATTATAAATTTGCCAGGCAAGTCTGAATTTTGATTATGAGTATTCTGCAAGGCCTATACATATATAGACTATTTGTAGAATGAGTTTTTTTTGCAAGCCTGATTCATAGAATGTAGCAGTGCAGTTTTTGTCTGCTAGGTACCATATGCTAATTTTGATTACTGTTCAGTCATAGTTGTATCAAGTATGTGGAGTTGCAGTATGTTTGTATTATTATAATATTAATTATTTATTTTTTCATTCCCAAGCATTATTATTTAATCTGTTATTAAAGTATTGCCGTTAGACTTAAAGGTTGAAGTGTTTGTGTTTTTAAAACGTGTTGTTTACCATGACCTTAATAATGTGTTCTTGAAATAAAAATTGATGCATTTACCTTGGATTTTAAACCTCGATAGAAATCAAAATGACACTTATCATTTTTTAAGTATGTTTTATTTTTTCAAATTTTATTTACTTTATTTTACCTTTTACGCTTTTACAGATATTTCATTGACTTTGGGGACAGTCAAATTACTTTCCCAAGTAGAAGGCAATGTTTTGAACTTTTACCCATAGTATCTTAGGGTGAGGGCAATTGTTTAAAATATTGCACTCAACTACTGAGGGAAAATAAAGTGACTGCTATTAAATGCAAGTGAAATATCTGTTTTAGTACGTTCTTCTAAAAATGAATTTTGTATAAGAATGCATAATAATATTTTTTTGTTTCTATTATAATTATTTTATATTATATTATTATTATTACTATTGTTATTAAATGGACTCAACATTTTAAATTAATAAATCACTAACCTGGGACTGAGTTTGTATGATCAGTTCCAAAAATGTATATTGAACAATGTAGCAATTTGTAATGCGTAATTCTCCATTTATAAAGTGAAGTAGGTAATAAAATTGAGTATGATCCTCTATGAAATTAGGTTGTCCAATAAACAATATGTTCAATAATCTGTTTTCGTTATAATGATCTGTAACATTTTAAAGGAAACAGGCATACAGCTGAACAGTATTATTACAACTTTTCAGTGTTTTCAAATTAGTTTTACTGGACTTAGAAAGTGTAACTGCCTAAATTGTATAATTGGACAATGTGCCATAAATGTCTACACTTAAAACAAGCATTTATATATTCCCAACACATTTAATTATATTAAGAGCTTACTTAAGTATTTATAAATTGCCAACACATTTAATTATATTAAGAGCTTACTTAAGACCCCCTAAAAAAAATGAAAAAATTGCTCTGAAAAAGATAATTATTTTATTATGAATATCAGATTCCTATAAATATGCTGTTTTCTAGTGACTATAGTTAAGCAGTATATTTGCTCATCTTATTGTTCTTGTTTTGAATTGACCTTCTTTCTTAGAAAAATGTGGTTAATGCATGTGCGTTAAGTGCCACCCCATATTTGCCTGCGCAGTCTGCACAGGCTAATCAGAGACAACACTTTACGTTTTTATGGAATTTTTCTTTTATAGGAAGTCTCTTCAAACAAAAGTCCAGTTTAAGTGGGAAGTGTAGCCCCTGATTAGTCTATGCCCAGTTTTCTCAGAAATAGGCTCAATGATTAATATACCTTGTAGTTCATTGATTTGAGATGTTTAATTTAGAATGATTTTGTGTAAATTGTGACTTGTAAATTGTGTTATGGCATACATAATCAAAGATCATTCCTATCATATGTGATACAATGTTGAATGTTGAATTAGAAAAGACAATAAACTGTAATTACAAAATATACTGTTGTTTTTCTGCCTTATAAAACTAACCAGGTAACTCATCCAAAGCCCCAGAGTTTTCAACCTAAGTAGTATTTATATAATTATGTATATCTTATGTAGAATCTCCACTTGTCCATACAGCTTCTTTTGCAGGCTCATAGGTTTGGGCCATGCATTTTCCCTCACTGGTTGGAGGTCCCTGCATTCCTGGAGAATGAGTTCAGCTCTTTGGTCAGCTTCCTCGCAGGGGCACTTTCGAGACTGCACAAGGTGGAATCTCTTGTACATATCTATGTAGTTGTTAAGTCTTTTTTTCCCTGTTGGCAGCAAGGTGATGATCACCTGTTCTAGCCTGGACAAGCGGTAGTTATTAAGTGATGATCACCTGTTCTAGTCTGGACAAGCAGTTGTTATTAAGTGATGATCACCTGTTCTAGCCTGGACAAGCGGTTGTTATTAAGTGATGATCACCTGTTCTAGTCTGGACAAGCGGTAGTTATTAAGTGATGATCACTTGTTCTAGTCTGGACAAGCGGTAGTTATTAAGTGATGATCACCTGTTCTAGTCTGGACAAGCTGTAGTTATTAAGTGATGATCACCTGTTCTAGTCTGGACAAGCGGTAGTTATTAAGTGATGATCACCTGTTCTAGTATGGACAAGCGGTAGTTATTAAGTGATGATCACCTGTTCTAGCGTGGACAAGCGGTAGTTATTAAGTGATGATCACCTGTTCTAGTCTGGACAAGCGGTAGTTATTAAGTTCAGTAAAGACACTTGATGATGGTGTTTCTTCTAGAATGACTCTGTTTGCTTGGTCTCCTTCCACTCCCAACTTTGCTATTATGTCGACGTCATTATTTTAGTGTCTTTTGTAGTGAGCGCCTGAGGAGATTCACTGGAGAACAATTTGAAACACTTACTGGTTTGTAGTGCTGCTGCGAGGCAAGGCAGTTTGTTGGCTGCTGCTGCCTCCAAGGCTGACAGACAAAGCATCAGTTTAGAAGACTATCTAGGTCTACTTTCCCTGTTGATGTGTTTGCAGTATGGATCAAGGCTTCCAAGTCAGCTCTGTAGTTTTTGTTCAGTTGAAACCTGCTGGTATAGCATCTGCCTGCCACTGTTTGTCTGGGTACTGAATATAAACATCAGCAGCCCCTTTCTTGACTGCCTCTGTTGCTGACCCATCTTATCCATGCTTCCTGCGGGTTCTTTCTTCAAAGCATGGCCACCATCAGAGCTTTCATGCTCGCTTCACTGCATGTCTTTTGTGGTGGGAANAGGGGGGGGGGGGGGCATTACATTTGAACCTATGGTAAGGCCTAAATTGTCTTAAAAACATGAATACACAGTGTACACTCGGGCGGTTTCGGGTTGGAGGTCAAATAAAGAAGAAATAAACTAGGCCTTGTAAGGAATGTGCAGTGTGGAAGCATAAGAACTTAAGGACTGGCTTAAGCCCTAGTTATTTGACCCACTCCCCCACCCCACACCTAAAAAAAAACTAGTGTATTATACCAAGTCCACTGGACCCCGCTGTCATCACAGAGCAGCGGACCCTAATCTGTTTTGATAAATACTCTCATGCAGAGGAAACAATGCAGTAAACCCATTGATTATTCAGGTGAAAACAGATATGAACCTGACACTCTGGATAAATGGGGTTTAATGCATGAGCCTAAAGTGTCATCCCAGATTAGCGAGTGCAGTTTGCACAGGCTAATCAGGGAAAAAACTTTCCGCTGTCATGGTATTTTTCAATTTAAGAAAGTATCTTCTTAGCAAAAATACAGTTTTGGCAGAAAGTGTCGTCCCGGACTAGCCTGTGCAGACTGCCCAGGCTAATCTGGGACAACACTTTACGCCCATGATTTGAGCCCCATTTTCCTAGAGCAAGGCTCATAATTATGGTGGATCAATACCCTTAGTTATAATATCCTAGGTATGGTGCCGAATTGGCCATTAAAATCGCTTATCCTCATACGTATTGAACATATATTGGCTAAAACAGTGAAGCAAATTAACAAATAATGATGATAATAATAATCTCTGAATGGGTGCTCCCGGATATTGGTACAGTATGGTATATGTTTTTTTTTTTTTTATAGTTTTGTTTCATTATTATATAATTTAGAATTTGAATTTAAATAAATTGATTTTGCATGTGCAATCACCTTTCAGTAAATACGATAATTTAACTATGTCTCATTATCTAAATAATATATTATGTAACAAATTCTCATCATTGGTTCATATAGTTAAGAGAAATAGAATAATACACGTTGCAATCATTACCGATGGCGAAAAAGAACGTTTATATATTTGGTGTTTCGGACAAACAGTGACCAAAACTACGCGTCTTTTCTCTACATTTGTCATTGGGTTAAATGTAGACGGAAAGGAAACACTGTTCAGAGAAAGTTTACCTCCGATTTGGTCCAATATGGACCACAGGTACTTGAAAAAAATTTTTTTGGTCCTTATATATATTATAAAAGAAAAGGTATCCAACGATGTTTCANTCACATAAATTGATACTCGCATTGCCACAAAACGTATGTATATATTTCGTGTATTTCATAATATATTGAATCGCAATTTCCAAATTATTAATAAATCCGGACGGAAGGAGAGAGGTTAAAAACCACTAATAACAGCAAATAAAGCGAATCTGTTTATAAATCGTTGCTCAGTATTAATAATATGATTGGTTTGATTATGATTTTATATTCTACATCTTCTCTGTTGAATATTTAAAAGATAGTTTAAGAAAGATGAAAAAATAGGCTGTTAAATTCACTTGTTCACAGATGTTCCAATTTTTTTAAATGTCATTAAATATTTTTACGTGTATGCATACTAACAAATCTATCATGTTTCGAATATTCTTAATGTTTTGAATATTCTTAAATTATTAAATAAATAAATATAATGGCATGAAAAAAACTTGATTAAAAATATTGCCAAATATTCGAACCCCTGATCGCTTAAGCTACCAGTGTGCCACTCAGGCTTTAGCAAGTGCCGAATTAAAGCCACACACCTTATTTGGCATAGTAAATTTAAGTATAAATAAAAACATATTTTATTTATGCCAATTAGAATATATCTGGTGGTTATAAGGTAGAAATCTGTCTTTTTTGCGCTTTAAAACTTAAAAATACTCGCGTTTGGCGAAATGGACGTGTACGTCTAGAAATCCTACTTTCGGTTTTAAAAGCGGTACCGTTTGAAAAATAATAAATTACTTGCTAACTAGGCTATATAATGAATTTTATATATGCCAATTATAATATATTTGGTGGTTACAATGTAGAAATCCGTCTTTTTTGCGCTTTAAAACTTAAAATTAATGATCGTGTATGTCGAAATGGACGTATACGTATAGAAATCCTACTTTTGGTTTAAAAAGCGGAACCGTTTGAAAAATAATAAATTACTTGCTAACTAGGCTATAGATTTACTGACAAGTTTGCACACTTTCACATTGCATCTGTATCTATTTTATTTCATTTTAAGGTACACATTATTTTGGGTATGAAAAGTAATGAAGTTTTAATCAAATTATGCCCAGAAACACTGGTCAAGAGTTGAAAACTGCATGTTATTTATAGAAAATCATTAGAAAAAGCAATACATACCCAGCTTCACAATCACACCCAGCAGCATGAACATTTCCAGTGACTTTAGACAAACAAGCCCAAGCACAGTAGTCCTTTTTGTTCTCCTTCTGTGTGGGGATGGAAGGTATGACGCATGCTTTGACATAGCAATGCGTAATGGTCCTGTTTATTTCGTGGTACATAACAGAATGTACATGTCTATCCGAGTAAAACACTTATGCCTTCATCTGTCGTTTGGCACCAATTGGCTTGCCATCATAAGTCCTCTGATTATTTA
>VMBQ01006653.1:0-11158 GCA_007657795.1 Dreissena rostriformis | reverse complement strand
CCACGAGAGATTGCTGCAGTTCATTATACGATACATGGTGTCTGACATGCCACCTTGACAGTTGGTATGAAACCATGTTTTGCATGTATCACATTCTAGAGCTTTGGCAGCCATTGTAACATTCTTTTTGCAGCAGCCACATGGCCATCTTGGAGTTTTTGAGGTTTTACGGGCGCTTGGCCCAGGATTTAATTCAACTTGGTTTGCAAGGAGAAGTTTAATCAAAAGATGAACATTTTTATTTGATAGATGAGAAACCGCCACCTTAGTATATCTGAATGGCTTACGTAAGTGACATAGCCAGTGAAATACACATATGTTATTGTTTAACTGGAAGGGGCTTTCTTTTATTCTGTACGAAATACAAACAGTTTTGGGGTTTGGGGGTGCAAGCAAGTTATTTTGTTCATTGCTTTCCTTGAGTCTCGTGCCCTGAGTATGTAGGAGGAGGGTAAGGGTTAGGAAGAGGAATTTGAAGGTTATTTGTTTCTGCATTCTTGATATGTGAGTGGGTGGGGTAGTTGTTTGACAAGAACACAACTTTTCTTGTAGCAGTTAATTGCGAGTTCCTGGTTACTCTACTTTCTAGCTACTTTCAATGATACTATTGGTATACTATTGGTACAGGTCAGTGCAAAGTGCTCGAAAACAGCTGGTGAATACGTACACAAAACAACATATAAGTGTTAGGCACAGATGAATGGTTATAGTCTTCGTCTTGTGTGCTACCCACAAGCACAGATGGTACACAAACAGATGAGCAATATTAGTAGATGAATAGTAAATGATTAAAGTATAGCAAGAGAAACATAAATCTACCTGTACCTGGGTTTTTCAGTTTTCAATGTTTACATATTTTGACCGGAAGTAGTCCGAATATACTGCAAGTGTATATGTCAGATCTTAGAGCACTATTATGAGTGTGCCAGAGTAATTTCTTTGACAGACAACCAATGTAGGACAAACCTGTATGTATTTGAATACAATTTAAACAGATAATTCGGGTAATAAATAAGTTATGAAAGAAAATATTCTAGGATTTGAAGATGGCGCCAGCGCGCACCACCGGAAGATGTAGGAAGCCGTGCTAAATTTTAATGAGCTTAATGCTGATTAATTTTGAATTGTTTATTACAATTGCTAATTTAGTGTCATATAAAATAATTTGTGACTGATATTGCTTTCAAATCAACAGATTAAGTGACATGTGTTGTGCTTATGAGATGCAACATGAATGAATGTTATATGTAATTTAACTATTAAAATTTGTTGTTTTTATGTGATGCAACATGAATGAATGTTATATGTAATTTAACTATTAAAATTTGTTGTTTTTTACGTGATGCAACATGAATGAATGTTGTGTGTAAAAATACTATTAAAATTTGCTGAAAGTGTGTGTTTTCCCCCATTAGACTATGCAATTGACCTTCTGAAAGTAAAATAGTATATTTCCCCTCTAAACCGGAATCCTCTCTAAACCGGAATTTCCTCTCTGTCCCGGGGGTGTCCGGTTTAGAGGGGTTCCACTGTACCTAACTTCTGAATATTGTGGTTTTGATAAATTAATCTTTTAAAAAAAAAAAAAAAAAAAAATATGTTTTGCTCTTTTACATATTTTTAAGTAAGGCATTTACATGTTATAATTAACGATAATGTGCAGACATTTATTGCCCTTATTATATTAAACAGCTAATAAGCTGGTGCTGTAAATTAGGTAGCAAAGAAATCTAAGGTCAAGCATTTGAATAATACTTCATGTGAGGACTTTAACATCATCATTCATCAGCCATTTAAGAATATTTAAAAATAACTTTCCACAAATGTTAACAATGTGGAGAACGAATGTTTATGTTCCTATCTCAAAGATCAGGTGCACTAAATGATGTCAACGGTCACAAATGAGCATGATGCAGCTCAACCTCGCATTAACTTTTTCATACATCTGGCAATTTGACAATATCTTCATAATTAAAACAGCAATTAAAAAATGACATGCAACACAAGTTCTCTGTGTTCAGAGGACATAATTGGTGCAAAATGCCTGTGACCTGAGCTGATGGGATTTCAAAATAAAAGTGCACAACATGACCATTTTCAAAATGATGTGTGGCATGCAAAAACCAAGATGTTAAGTACACAGTGGACACTTGCAGCTTGTGGATATTTCCAGAGCGCCAGATAAGTTTCGCATTTGCGTAAATTCTTAAAATTCAAAATAATACTCTTTAAAGACTGTATTACAGTCTTTAAAGAGTAAAGTACTCAAAGTTTAAGTAGTAGTACTAGTGCCCTTCAGAAAAGAGCTAGGTTCACTAATTATCTTAATATGCCCTGCGAAATTGGTAAAAAAAGTTTCATTACTCATTATAAATTTTCTTGAGCTTCACATCGTCTTATTTAAAAGCACTTTTGCTCTACAAATTCTTTTTAACCACTCTAAAATAGAATACGAAAATGCATAGTTTAGCATAATTTACCTAATTTTTGGACAAACATTGACTTAACAGAACATGAATGCATGTCAGCATTAAACATGTAAAATTTCTTTCTGCAATCAAGTGTCTCTGTATATCTCATTAAACACATCTTGTATTATACAATATTTACATACACATTTATATGTTTATGATTTAACAGCATGAGTGTTAAGCCCAGTGTTATTTGAAGCTCTGAAAATTCACTGTCCGAGTCTCCAATACCCTTTAAAACTAATGATCAGAAGTCAATATCCTTTGACAAGAGAGGTAAGGGATTAATCTGGAGTCCAGATTTTTTATGCCCCCGGTAGGGTGGCATATAGTGATTGCACTGTCCGTTTGTCCGTCCGTCTGTCTGTCCTTCTGAAATTCCGTCACATGTGTTAAGGTTTCGAAAAATGGTCATAACTTTTGCAATATTGATCATAGCAACATGATATTTGGCATGCATGTGTATCTCATGGTGCTCCACATTTTGAGTGGTTAAAGATCAAGGTCATCCTTCAAGGTCAAAGGTAAAAATAAATATAAAAAAATCAAAGCGACGCAATAGGGGGCATTGTGTTTCTGACAAACACATCTCTTGTTAAAATTAGCCTTGTTCTGGAAAAACAGAGGTTAATGAATGCGCGAAAAAGTGTCGCTCCAGATTAGACTGTGCAGTTCACATAGGCTAATCAGGGACGACACTTTCCGCCTAAACTGCATTTTAGCTGCATGTAAGAAGAACATTTCTTTGAACAAAAACTACCATAACACTGGAAATTGTCATCCCTGATTAGCATGCGCTGATGGCAAAGGCTAATCTGGGATGAAACTACGTGCATGCATTAAGCCCCTTTTCCCCAGAGCAAGGCTCAAATGGGTTAAGTTATAATGTTTTGAATTGTTTAATACATGTAGCTTCACTAATAAAATGATACAGTACTCAGTGCTTTCAAAATGCCACCAACACATCCATGTATTAGCAGCAAAACTTAAGCAATCAGAACCAAAGAAGTTCAAACTCCCAGTAATGTTTTCCATAAATAAGGACACACATGCATTGTAGAGCTATTTTCAGGCAGTTAATTGCTATCAAAATTCAGTATATCAACCTACATGACGTGGTCATATTAGTTCAATAGCTTATGAGCGTAGGCCTAAACAAACATATAATGGTTTATTTCTGGTTTCATGCCCAAAAACTATGTGAGCGGAGCTAGGTTAGGTTTTTAGCTGGACTATTCACTATGTAGTCAGAGCTTACACTGCTCACCCAAACGTCGGCGTCAGGGTTATGCACTTGTTAAGGTTAACGTGCAGCATCTCCATATCACTGTTTCTATAACCGGTATTGAATTGAAACTTCATGCATGTGTTTGGGTTATTGTGTGAGGTAACTGACCAAAGTCTATAACTCTGACCTGCAATTTATAAAGTCACTGTTGCTTAAAAAAGCGTTTAACAAATTATTTAAGTTGGAGTTATTTTTATGCCCCTGAAGTTGGGCATATAGTGATTGTACTGTCCGTCTGTCTGTCTGTCCATCTGTCCTTCTGAAATTCCGTCACACTTTGCCTTTAGGTTTTCCGTTTAGGTTTCGAAAAATTGTGGACATTTTTTGCAATATTGATCACAGCAACTTGATATTTGGCATGCATGTGTATCTCATTTTGAGTGGTGAAAGGTCAAGGTCATCCTTCAAGGTCAAAGGTAAAATAAATAAATCATGAAAGTGGCGCAGTAGGGAGCATTGTGTTTCTGACAAACACATCTCTTGTTATTATTGTTACATGTATTATTAAATTATTAAAGGATGCATACATCTATTCATTGATTGTGTGGCATTGCGCCTTTGGAATTGCAATTGTCAGATTGGCTCTAGGGAGGGCATAAAGTCTTTCGCTCTTGATATAAAATATACCTCTGGGGAAATGGTATAAGACGCCATTTACTAGGGTGATAGTGAATTCGCGATGTGAAATGCTTCTGGCAAAAATGACTAATTCCTAATAACTGTCACACCATCTTTGGTTTTGTAAAAGCCTTAATTTAAACTTCGGGGTAAATCTTATCAACTTTTACCTTTAAAAGTTAACTTAACTCAGCTAAATTTAGTAGTTAAAACTTTACATAAAATTTCTTTGCATGGTCACATTTCTTTCTATTATTCTAAGAATGTTCTTCTTAAGGTGAACATACACTATATAACTGCTACAGATATTCATCTTCAAATATGTCTTTGTGGTCATTGTATCGGATGATCGAATGCCAGACAATTTACTTTATAATATCAAAGTAGAAAAATATACTAGCACTCTGTCATTGGACAGCTCTTGGTAAAAAAAATCAACTTAAATTGACTTAAATTGACCATAGTGATAAAATACTTTGTAGACTTTTGTATGTCCCTATTTTTCTTGATGTAATTAATGTGAAATTTAATACATCTAGACTTCAGATCTGCCTTATTGCAATGGATTATCTTGCAAATCATGAATATCCAATGAATCTGAATGATGAATCTGTTCTTGACCCCATTTTTCCACACTCTGTTATTTTCATTCTATTATAATGACATTCATGACTAAATCCGGTTTGTTCCAGATTTTTGTGCCATTGTTGTACATCATAATCACACTTTTGTCGCGCGACAAAAACAAAATCAAAGGTTAACATTATTGTGTCATTGGCTGATAATAGTCGTTCCATCATATACTCCATTCCCTGTCAAGTGACATAAAGTCGCCTGTCAATCAGATTTTTATTGATATTGATGTAGCCGCATTACACTATGTACTGTAGCCACTTATTATAACACTGTTTTATTAAACAAGACAAGTCTCTGAATAATTTCTAAGTTCTATTTATTCTTTTCTTAATATAGTATAATACAAAATGATTCAAAACTATCAGTCTATTTGAGTGTTCTATCGATCTGAGGTGCAGAATAATTTTCTTACAACAAAACACAGCATTTTATTCTGAGGTAAATAAACATAAAATTTAGATATTTCTTATCCCATTCATGATTGGTTGACTGTTAATTCTCCCTCTATTAACTAAACCCACCCCATCGAATAACTCTTGTTGATTGGATAGATCACTCATGCATCTACCCCATGACAGAGCAGAAAAGTGCCAGACACAATTATTTACGTTTGACCAATGTTTGTGATAACCATGTCTAGATAATAACTTTTGGGGCTGTAATATTTCGCTTCAATAAGCATATTTGACCATATCAACTGATGTTTTTGACGATTGAACTAGATTAGGAAAATGAAGTTATACTTTAATAAACAATTATTTAAACTTCATTACATAGTCTGTCTGTACTGGCATCTGTTATGTACTGCCTTAAGGTTATGTAGACCTACAGGCCAAATTGTTGATCCAGAACCAAAAACAATTCTCAAAATTCTATTTTAACATTTATATATGATGATTACCAACAATATTATATATTTATATATATATATACTAATAATATTCATTACATTACATTATGATAAAGGATGTATTTCTAATTTCCCAAATTAGTTTATTTATACACAAAAATGTACTATGAGCAAAATTCTGTTATTATTTACCCGTATATATTATTATGTCCATTTATATATTACAATTATTTATATATAATTATGTCCATTTATATATTACAATTTACAATTATATACATTACATAACAACTACGTCCACATGGAGTTGTATACAGTTGGTACTGATGCCCCTTAAAATGTGTGGGGTTATATTTTGGTGCTTTGGGGCTTTATAGTCACTGCAATTGCACAATGATGGCTGTCAAACATGGAAATCATATCCTTCTATGCCATAGTGCAGCATTATTTACACTTTATTATGCATGTACTTAAGAATCAAAAGAAACCTGTCTCAAATCTTACATGTACATACATACTGAGGACTTTGAACTGAGGACCCAGTGTATTGTGGACTATTACGGTAGTTATTTATAATAAAATTATGAATATTTCAGCCTTGCTCTGGGAAAAAAGGGCTTAATGCGTGGGCGTAAGTTTTCATCCCGGATTAATCTGTGCAGTTGGCACAGGCTAATCAGGGACGACAATTTCCTCCTAAACTGGATTTTTGCTAAGAAGAGACTTGCTTAAATAAAAAATGCCATAAAAGTGGAAAGTGTTGTCCCTGATTAACTAATCTGGGACAACACTTAATGCATATGCATTTAACCCTTTGAGCGCTGGAACCGGATTTTTGAAGGCCTTTGCAAACAGTTTGGATCCAGATGAGACGCCACAGAATGTGGCGTCTCATCAGGATCCAAACTGTTTGCTATTCTGATAGTATTCTTTGAAAAAAAATCGAAGAAAATGCTAATTTTAGAAATTCAGCAGACGACATTTTAGCAGACAACAAATTACCCAGCATGCAAAGGGTTAAAGCTGTTTTCCCAGAGCGAGGCTCATTGTATCATTAATTATTTGTTCAAACTCAACTGTCATCTCAATTTCTGTATGAAGCTCTAATTTTTTCTGCAGTTTTGTTCCTCATTTAAATAATGGGAAAGTAAGTGAAGTTTCCTGAAATGGCTTTTAATATATCAAAGTTTATGACAGGTTTTGACAAGCTGTTTTACAAATTGTACTTTCGTCATTTTCCGCAATTGTCATGAGCTAAGCCATACTGTCACATTGGAGATGGGATTTATCTGGAGCCGATAACGGTGATTATTGATTTATTGATTAATGCTTCATTACTTTGAATGTAATGTTTATCCAGGAAATTAACCAGGAAAACTAAAAACTTCATTATCATTGTACAGAAAACTTAGGAATAAATTGTGTGTGTTTAAAAAAAACAACTACTTCAGCTTATAATTTATTAATTGTTTTGTAGTTGATTTTATGGGAAACTATTGGAAAAAAATACAGGTAATAACTGTTTGTTTGATTGTGAACTGTTTGATACATTATCATGTGAAGTTGGAATAAGACATCAATCTTGGAATAAACTGTGTTTTTTCAACAATGCATTATATAGAGTTCTACCTCTAGTATTTATGATTTTAATATTTAATAATTTTGCTAAACTATAATTTAAATAGAAAATTGCATATATAATTGAATCATATATTATTGCTTTTACTACAAAACTATATGTTTAATTGGATTTTTTTAAGCATTAAAAATGAAACTGTGTCTATGCATGCATAAATACAGTTAAAAAATACAGTGTGAATGAAGAGGTCGTGAAAATTGCTTATTAGCTCCGCTGTTTTCGAAGAAAACCCGAGTTATTGTCATAGCCAGCTCATCCTTCCCGTCTGCGTCGTCCCTAAACTTTAACATTGGCCATAACTTTTGCAATATTGAAGATAGCAACTTGATATTTGGCATGCATGTGTATCTCATAGAGCTGCACATTTTGAGTGGTGAAAGGTCAAGGTCATCCTTCAAGGTCAAAGGTCAATTTTTTTTTTTTTTTTATTCAAAACTGCACCCACAGCCGAGCGTTGGCACCCGTGCTGCGGTGCTCTTGTTTTACTACAAGTATTGACATAATTTTACAAAGATACATTCAGAACAGGAAATGAACAGTTTTTTTGTTTGAGAACATCACCAAAATTCCTAGTTTGATGTATTTCCAAATTCACATAATATAGTGTTGTTTGTTGTTTTTGTTTCAGTCACTTTCAAGGTGAGTTTTGGCCTGAAGACAATCTTGGCAAATGGATTTCAAACGGATACACAGTGGCTCGTTATCGGTAAGTGTGTAACATTGAAATGCGAAACACTGTATTATTTAAATTTGGAATATTGGAAATAAACATCAAACTTGGAATGGATATAATTTTGGTAATTTTCTCATCTAAAAATGTTCATTTGATTTTCTGGTTGTATTTTTGTAATGTTCTGTCTATACTCTTAGTGTAAAAAGCACTTTTCATTGACTTTTTCATTAACAGGGATGGTATTCTTTATCATTTTGACTGTATTTTGTAACTGTGTCCATGCACATATGGACACAGATTCATTTTTTGAGGATTTTATATTAAAAAAAAATCCAATAAAACATCCAGTTTGAAAGCAAAATCAATTGATAATATGCATTTACATGTATGTATGCAAGTTTCAATTTTACTTTTTATTTGTCAAAATTAATAAATACAACAGATAAAACTGCTTGTAATGCAATTCTTGAAAAAAAAAGAATTTATTCCAAGATTGATGTCTTATTCCAACTTCACATAATAGTGTGTAGCTTGCATTTAATGTTGCCATTTAAAACCCATCACTCTGTATCAAAACTTATAATGGGCTGTCACTGTCAAGGAACTATGCATTCTTAATCTTCATGCCCTTAATACAATTAATAATTTCCAATTACGCAAGCTGTGCTATAACTCAATAAGTGTACTTGTGCTGGAATGCAATAAATCGGTTGCTATTTATTACTATACATGTATTCAAATATATTGATCGTATTGTGGTTTATAGGTGATCTTGTGGTATATTGGTATGGGATCATAATGGTCCAGTGTATTACCAGTTGTCATTTTGTATAAAACATGATAAATTGTGTCAAAACATGATAAATTGTGTCAGAACATAATGCCTAAGGGAGAATATTGTAATTACGAGGAATAATTGCAACAATGGTCTTTTGATTGGACAGGTGTAAAAAACAATAAACGTCTCTCACATCCTATGAAAATGGTGAATTTATGGTTTTATGGTTTTCATTTTTATTATCATCAAACTTGTATGTGGTCTTGAATTAAGACGTAATTTAATTAACTAATTTGCAATTAACACATCAAAATTGCAGTCTAGATAGTTCTATGTCAGTAGTATTGTAAGAAACAAAGAAAATCACATATATTTTCTAGATCTAATATTTGTTTATAAAGTCAGCATTCTTTAATTATAACAAACAATATCTTTTTCTTTAACAAGGCTATTTGCAATGTGTTATTAATGGATTTCATTTACAATGTTGTTTTTTAACATAACATTAAAAATGTATTTTTCAGTATTTATAATTCGTGAGTTTCTATTGCAGAAAGTTTTACGGTTTTTGGTATGCTTTTTTTTAACATTAATTTTTTTAAATCTACATTAAGCTAACAAATATACTAAATTTAAAACAGGATTCTGTATTAAAAAAAAACAAAAAACTATTATCTTGGCTGCCCTTAATTAGATATTTTACATGGCCAGACGCTATCGTGTCTTTTCCATTGTACATTTTGATGACATTCACACAGTGCAGATGTAACAAGATGTAACAAGATCCTAATTTAACTTTAGACTGGTAATTAACTGACAATAGTTTTCTGCACATAAAAACTTATCTTTCATTTTCTTTGTTCTGGTTTATTTAGGATTCAAACTCATAGTTTAATATATGGCTTAAAAAGTATAAATTGCAAAAAAAATTCAACAATAACTCCATGTTTTAATTAGGCATTTCCTCAGAACAATTTTTGATAGGTAACTCTTGCTTGCATATTCCCTTTATTTCTTTATTCAGTACGCTGAAAAACTTAACTTGAAAATAAAGGCTTGACTGGGAAATCGTTGTATCTGCATATAATTTCAACATCAAATACAACGATTCCAACACAAAAAACCATAAGGTAGCCATGGCATAGTGGATAGGATGTCTGCCTAGCAACCAGGAATTCACGGGTTCGATGCTCACTGTTGGAGCGTTCTTAAGATCTCCCCCAAAGACAACAAGTACTGGTTCTACCCAAGAAATGGACTCAAGAAGTTTAAATAAGCCTTAGGTTTTCAATGCAATCAAGCTAAAATAAAAAGGTTTAAAGCCTCTATAACGCTCAAAATCTACAGAAATTTCGTTTAATATTTCGTAAAATAAAGTTAACACATAAACAATCAGTGTTCCTTATAGCAAAAGCCAAAATTTCAACACTAGATGTGGTCTGGTAACATAGATTTAACACTGTACAAAATGCACTGTTTTGTTTGTTTGTGGTACAATATATTCAACACATGTTCATGTTCCAATTTAGTCAGTGTTCGCATGTCGTATGAATAGATATTGTTGCGGGAAATTAAAATGGAATATATTGTGCCACACAAAAATAAAAAAGAGCATTTTATACCTTGTTAAGTCTATGTTACCTGAACACATCTAGCGTTGACAGTTTGGCTATTGCTATAAGGAACACTGATTGTCTATGTGTTCACTTTATTTTACAAAATATTTTATGAAATTTCCGTTTATTTTCCGTTTATTTTGAGCTTTAAACTAAACTAAAACAATAACCCTCACAAATGTTGCAGGGTGAATCAATGCATCCGAGAAAGAAGTCGTGTCGAGTCACTCGACTGAACCTGCTCATCTGCATTGTCCTGTGTGCAGGGTTTGCGCTGCTGGCGCTAAACGTGTACCAGCTCCACCAGATGCGTGAAGAGCACCTGTTGCATGCGAGGGACGACCATCCTATCACGATCGTCGAAGGCCAAGTCGACAAACCTATGGGAAATGCGCCAGTCGTCTGGATTCAAGGAAAACGAGTAAGTTAATTATTGAGTATCAACAACAGAAAATGGTGCTTCGATAAGGATCAGGATTGAACCAATTTGTTGACAGCTTTATAATCTTCTGTTTATTTGCAGTTATTTCCCTTTATAAACATAGAATTTCTATAACATTATTTGTACAACTTTCTACATCTTAGCCAT
>VMBQ01006652.1:22602-54139 GCA_007657795.1 Dreissena rostriformis | reverse complement strand
TGAGTCTCGTTCTGGGAAAACGGGGCTTTATGCATGTGCGTAGTGTTGTCTCAAGCTAACTAGTGCAGTCCGCGGAGATCGTACAACAGACGTAGGACATTATTCACACTAATGTTCTTACAAATACAATTACGCTTATATACCGCGTCAATTTAGTTTCTTTTCGCACCAACAGTCTTCCGACCATACAGCTTTTGGGTAAACATATTGTTTCTGCACAAAATTATCCATATACCGATACACGACCTGCCATTTATTGACTAGCGCTTACAGAATGTCTTTATGAATTCAAGCAATCCGCAAAATCCGTGATTTCACGTCTTTTGTGACGTCAACGTTAAAGACGTCATAACGACGTCGGTTGCCATAACGCACCATTACATAGAAGCAACAATGGAGGACAACACGCATAATTTCAGTGCGAAGTACAGTAATTATCTGATATTCAACCAGTCAATCGGGTGGAATCAATGCGGAGATATGGACGTAAAACCAAATTACCAGGTACACCAAAAGAGTATTATTTTATAATATGATGTTAACTGCTAAGCTGCGGTGTCAGAATATCTTTACAACTTCTGATGTCGAAACAAGTACTAAATTCTATTTATATTCGGTAAATGAAGTTTTAAATATTCGAAGATTATTGATAAGTAAAAAATTCACATGTTTCTTATTTTCGATTTTTGGTCCTAGTCTTTAACTTTCTTTTATATCCCGTATTATTTTGGAACTCGATGTAACTTTTGTTATAGTGCTCTTGTTTTCCCACAAATATTAAAGACGTCAACGCTTTTGCTACGATTTCTCTCGTGTGTCTTTCTTAATCAAGAACCTCGAGCTAATGATTAAACTTATAAAAAACACGTATTCATTTCTTCGAGCCATTACACGAAACAATAAAACCATGATAAAGAAGAAGTTATTTTTTATCCAATTGCAGCTGCTAGAGCGAACAAAAGAAGGCGATTTCATACAATTGCNTTTCTGCGAGAAAAGGGGGCCAGAACCCGGCAACCATGTGCGTTTTTGGGGTTTCACGTTGACACGTTGTTTTTTCTGCACTTATACGAATACATTGTGTTCACCTTAAATCATAGAAAATGATGAAATTGGTAAGAAACCTGGCGCGACCAGCAACCTAATGCGTCCGTGTTTAAGCTTCCCCTTTCATCTGTCATCTGAACAATTTTCATTAGGCAAACGCGATGAGTTATGTGACCCACCTGTCGCCATATTTGTNACGATTAAAATCGCTATTATTAATACAAAGCACATTAACTAAAAGTCATTCTGCAATTTCTATTTAAGAGTTTCACGTCAATTAGAAATACTTAAAACATATACATCAATACGTATAAGATGATAAACACCATGAAGTGCTTTTCGGTTAGTACATTGCCGATATATTTATAACTCGCTACCAGTTGTTTGTAAAAATATATATTATATTCGATATTAAACATGACTGTCTCAGTCCTCTAAACCGAAATGATCCGTAGAATAAAATANAGGGAGTACATTGTTTTGCTGGATGTCGGTCGGTCGGTCTGTCGGTAGACCAGTTCGTTTCCGATCAATAACTTGTAAACAAACACGAGCCGCACTGTTCGGACATGAATGAAAGGCGCCGATCATAACACAACTTCTCATCATTATTTGGAATATAATTAATTGAAGGTGCGAAAATCTATTTCCAAACTGTTTTGTGCTGATTAAAGAAGCGTACCGGCCGTTCGTTCACGAGTTGTTAATGATGACTTCAGACCTTAAAATTAAGTTTTNAAAGGCGCCGATCATAACACAACTTCTCATCATTATCTGGAATATAATTAATTGAAGGTGTGAAAATCTATTTCCAAACTGCTTTGTGCTGATTATAGAAGCGTACCGGCCGTTCGTTCACAAGTTGTTAATGATGACTTCAGACATTAAAATTAAGTTTTAATCTGAACAGACATTCACTAAATAAATATGTACATCTTTTCAATCCATTAAAATCGGCCCTTATAGTTAACCTTCATGTATATATAGAGAACTTGAGTGCTTTTCGGTGATTCTCTGCTGTCGCGGGAGTGCTTTTCGGTCTTCACATGAAGTGCTTTCGGTCGGTATATTGCCGATATTTATCCAATTTTGGGCATTAAAACCTCATAATAAACACAAGGTAGTATAAATATGCATGACATATAACCATTTATAACTAATTTAATCTGTTTACACACAATAGACACGCAATTTTTCATATATATAGAGAGAGAAGTTGAGTGCTTTTCGGTCTTCACATGAAGTGCTTTTCGGTCGGTATAATGCCGATATTTACCATTTTGGGCACAATGTAGTATAGACATACACTCATATAACCATTTATAACTAATTTAACCCGTTAACACACACTAGAAATGATATATTGCATATATATAGCGAGAAATTGAGTGCTTTTCGGTGCTTTTCGGTGCTATTCGGTGCTTTTCGGTGATTGTATGGACCGCTGTGTGTGGCGCGTCTAAAAATCTAACGTTTTCCCCTATTGGTGCTTAAATCGGATATTGACGATAGTAGTCCGCGTTCATATACGGAAACGGAAATTTACAATGTGAAGTACGGAATTTCTATACTTTTGATGCTTTAATCGTNCTCATTGACTTTGATGGAAGTCAAAAAAGTGGTACTTTCACACAACACTCTCATTGGTGGGCATTTGTTTAAAGCTATACCAACATCTTTCAATGTTATATTATGCACAAGTTTAGGGACAGACAGAATTACTAGACAAAAATAGTTCTATATAACTCCCCCATCCACCTACTTGAAAGAGGCTAGGCTAAATTAAATTCAAACTCTACCCATAGGAATGTCTTTGCAATAATCTTTAAGATCATGAGTAATGTCAGACAAAAATGAAGTTCAGTTAAAAAAATCAATAATTGTACAGCCATTTTTACTGTTTTTATAAAACACAGTTATACATACAAGAAAACATTTGCATACAGTGGTCAGTTAAACCGAGTAGGGGCCAGAAACATATAATTCCACACTTAACACTACAGGGAGACGTCTTGAGGCTTACATGAATGCATGATGTATAACAACAGGTAAGACTCTGACTAAATCCGCAAATATTATTTTTGCTTTTTACATGCATTTAAATTTTGCCATTAATTTGAACATATAGACGAGTCAAGATATCAACATAATATGTCATAATTTATATATATTAGTCAAGATGAACAAACAATTTTTGAAAGCTGTGATCTCTAAATGTTAACTCTGACCGCTGGGTTTAACAATGATCATTCAAATATCAGCCTTAATTATATCACTATAGTTTGTCTCTTACATAGAGGCTAACAATTTTTGCAATAGTTTCTAAACATGGTATGCGAATGCTCACAAAAGCAAAATACATTTTGCCCTTCAACCTCTAGAGCTGATGAAGAGATCTGAATACTAAGCCATATACACCAGTATTGTGGCAAAGGTGTATGACAAGTATCTATCGTTTCACTCTATCTATGGCCAAATTGGTGATTGATCTACAAAACGGTGCAGTATTCTCCTTATTCTCTGGGCATTAATGCTCCAGTAAGTATTTCAAATATCATCGCCTTCCGGATAGCCTGAACCTTGTCCTGGAAAATAGAATGAAGCAAAATTAATTTATCAATGATCAGAATAATAAGATAATTATCAGTTGCCTATCAATTGACAGATTACTAAGACATCTTAATTTAATGTTTACAGATGTACAAATTTGTTTGAAGTTGCCATTTAACTTCAATTAAATCATGTTATGTTAACAAGCTAAACAAATTAATGTCATATTATATGGAAATTTTACATTTCCTCTAAGATTGCAATGTGTTTAATGCAATACAATTGTTATTTAGACAAAATATTTGAAAAACAAATGATCCAAACAATGTTCATGTTGTTTGGGTAAAGAGGTGACTTCCATTGTATTCATCACCTTTTTATAGTCATATTATGTTACAACAATCCCGCCTGGGGGCCATGTTTATAAAAGGACAAAGACCAGTTTCAAACTCAGTCAATGTATTCTAAGACTGAAGGTTCTGAGCTATAACAATGCTGATTTGGAAAATATTTGAGTGTTCACTTGTAAGCTTTATAACTTAATGATAAAAACGGGCCAATCTCTATGGCTGTGTTTATCAATGGGCCTGAATAGATTTTGTTACTTGGCAGAAATAGAATTAAAACATAAGTTATCAGCCAGTGTTGTGTTTAGCTTGTCTTGTACAGTACACTCTGTTTGCATGGACTATGCCAGGTAAAAGGCTGACAGCACATTGTTTCCATATAATTCAGAAAATGTTCATATAAGGTCACATACATGACACCAAGGAAGAAAATAAGATGACTTTAATAATTAATATATTATTTTTTCCTGGTCCCATATTCATCAACCGATTCTTAGACTTAAGTCCAAAATAAGGATTATTCTTAAACTGAAATTTACTAAAACTGCCTGAGTCAAGTCTAGCAGGGCAGTATGTAACTTCAATTACAAGATCATTTCCTTAGAAAAATATGTAAATGATTTTTAAGCACAAATTCAAACCTGTCAATATGCAAACTATGAGGTATTTTTTGTTTAGTCTAAGACAACGGTTACTCCGTCTAAGAATGGTTTGAATAATATGAGCCCTGTTATTATAATGACGCTGGAGAATGCAACTTGTTAAAATAAATTTGTCGCAGGGTTTTTATTGATGCTGGCACTGTTTGATAGGGGTAGTAGATTTATATGAGGCTCGAGCTACATTCTCGCCAAATATGAATTCAATGACCATGTATAACACAGAAAAAGGTCAGTAAGAAGCCAATTTAGCTGGTTGCAAACAAAATTTCTTTCTTGAAGATCATATAAAAGTTCTTCAGCAGTGAAAGTTTGAGCAGTAAAAGAGGAGACGAAGACACACAATTGAGGGATAATATATATTCCTTAGTGGTAAACCAGAAATGGCAATACTAAAGCAAAAACATTTCTTCTCTTTACGATTGTTTACACACTTAGGCCAATTAACTGTGAAAGTTTGTGCAAGATCTACCAAAAATAACTTGTGAGGACAGATGCAATGATTACTGCCTCCCACTCCTCCACGGCATAACATGTCAACTTGCAATTCAACAGTGCCTTTTTAAGACAGAAAATACATAGGCTTACTATGGACTAGATCTGCGTTTTAACATTTATGGATGTCTAAATGCATAAAATAACACATAAGACAAGTTATCTCCCTAACAAGGGGAAGGGGTGTATACATGTTATTGGCTTCAATCCTCTATATGTACTATTTGGAAGCAAGCCAGATAAATCACTATGTAAGATGAAAATTGCTGGGACTGTTTAAATNCCCGGTAATGTCATGGGCATTAACAGCAATTTAACTTCTTGAACTGACTATTGTACCTATTAAATCTTGCTATGAGCCCCTGTGAATTTTTACCACTGAATAAACAGGCTCCTTACTTTCCTTACAAGTAACCACTGCATGTCAAAGTGTTTTGAAGATATCACACGGAAACCAATGTCCTACTGACTGACTTATCTACATATCTACCTTCAGACATACAAAGGCTAAGCAATAATTTCTTCTTTCCACTTCTTTGAAGGGGGCTTAATGAATGTTAGAATTAACACATAACACTATGACTGATATATGTACATTCCTAGGTTTAACTGAGAAACTGTTTAAGTGGATTTTGAGTAATAAATGCGAGTTCAAGCAATGGGTTAAAATTTAACATAATTTCGATCTGGGAAATGTTTTGGTTGTTTGATTAAATAATTGAGAATTGAAACTAAACAGACTCTGCCAGCGTTTTGAAGTAAAATTGCCATGCCATGACATGCTGAGTAACTTATATTTTAGTAACTTTGTCAGTGCTCCATCTAGGCCTAAACTGCCCTGGCCTTTTTATTTAATCTTTTTTTTAGACATGTTATAATTTATTAATACCTTATAACATTGTGATTCATTTTGTTGTGTGCGAAAGTGCCCTTTTGACAATATACAACGCGCGAAAAATGCCCTTTACACGTGCGAAAGTGCCCTTTTGACAAAAAAGCTCCCATGCGCTTTTCAAATCCTAGCTGGAGCACTGTTTGTTAGTTTTAATGAATTCAATTTAATATTGTTTCAACATACCGGAGAACATGACAACGGCACAGCAAACGCAACATCCACAGCATTTTGACACATGTGGACTCCACAGTCGTTACCATTTGTCTGCTTTGCCACCCCCTAACAACAATAAGCATTTATTGTTATGCTTTCTTCCAATAAGGAAAGCAAGAAAAAAAAGCATATATGTTGATAAAAAAAGCATATATGTTGATAAAAAAAAAGTCTAATCATATGTGGTCAAATAGAACATATTTAAGAGTAGTTTTACGCTCGCTTTTTGCCTTTCTTGATGTTTGAACACTTTATTGATTTGAACAAAACTGTAAAAATACATCAGTTTTATTACATCTAAGCAACAATTAATTTAAATGCATTTTAATACTTGAGAAACAGAACTCAAAAGTGACATTCTCGCTTTATTAAGAAATGTTGTGCCTTTGGAAGGCATATTAGCAGACAGTGGGCAGACATCTTCGGTTATTCCAGTATAGCCCCCTCTATTTTATAGCGAGGGTAGAAAATGCCACTTCTAAATTGTTCACACAGTTTAACAATAGTGATATACAAGGAAAACTGTACCATAAATTGGAAATCAAGTTTTCAACAGATCAGAACAAAATGAGCAAAATTCATGTAGATAGAAATATGACTTGAAATGTGTTCTTAGAGTGTTCAAAAGGTGCATCTTGACTTAATAACACATTACAGACTAAAGTGATTACATACAACTTTGTGCTCAGGTCTGTTACTGTTTCAACATAAGCCATTCAGTCAGACCTTATATGTCTTTATAATTAAGAGAAATGAAGATAAAGGATTTCTCTTGCTATCATACCGTGTTGTGTTTTAAAGTCCAACTGTGAGCCATTTCGTCCATGCTCTCAAAGAAATGACTGCAATGAAAACATAATATTAAAAGATTTTTTGAACTTGTTAATAAAATGTCTTGTTATTTTCCCATGAAACGGAAACTGCCAATATGAGAAAGATTGAGAAATTCTAAAATATAACACAACGAATTATAGAAATTCTAAATCTAGTAAGGCTTATATGAACAAATGTGATCTGTTACCTGCCAGTGAGTATCAAGTATAAAATTTTAGCAGGATAAATAAACGAAACACCAAAGAGAGCCATCGTCATGTTATGATACAGACAACATTGTATGAAGAGATTGTGATCTTCATCTTAAACCAAGGGACCTGGTTCTTTTATGTGACAAATTATATTCTGCAAGTAAGTAACAATCAATTAATGATGACAAAGAAATTCTCCTGTAATCTGTGAAATTATTATGTTATGTTGTTCCCCTGATCCTCTTGATAAAGATTATTCTTATTACTTCTACCAAATTTTGTTAAAATCCATTCATGCTCCAATATGAAATTCTTCAGAATTAACAGTGTTTATTTTGGCCTTGTATTGTGTGTGACCTAGACCTAAATGGGATACCGTTCTTGAGTGTGACACTCCAAACCACCACACCATTGGATTCCATCATAAATATCCATACTGATTTTAATATTTCAAAAATAAGTTCACCTTTCAATACTATGGTGTGAACTTGAACAATGCACCCGACACGTTGAATTAATAATTATTATGATGATCATTTGTCAGTGATTTTTTTACCTGCGAGTCCTGCGTCCTGGACTCACAAAAATGTCTGGGGATGCAAAGTTTCGAATTATGTGAGTCTCAAAAATGCATTAGAATTTCTAAAACAATAATATAGTTTAATATTCAGACTTGTTCTTTCAAGTCTGGGACTCATTGATTTGCAAGTTATCGAGTCCCAGGATTCAGATGGGAAAATTTGTAAAAATATCACTGATTTGTGCTAATATATTTTGAAAACCCATCATGACCCACAACATCTCTTGGGAAATGGCAAAATAGTTTGCTCAACAAGATAAGAACATTTTATGCTTTTGCCAAATTTTTGTAAAAATGGTTCTATTAAAGGGCACACACATATGGAACATGTCGATCACTGGGCATGAAAAGGTGTATTGTGCATTNTGAGCGCTCATTAACTGGTTTAAACCCCCAATGCTTAGCATTGACCGTTCCAAGGCGGTGACCCCAGCTTTATTCTACTATGTGTATATGTTGTTTCGTTTTGTGCCGTACTGTACCGTTTTGGCAATTGGTTCCTTGCCATAAATAAAGGACCACAAAGGTGTGTATGATAGAAATGCAATACTGCTGCAGCTTCTGGAGTTTCACTTCTTTATATTGAATGATAATATTAAATGTTACATTTTTACTTTCTGTTATGCCCTTTCTTTTTTATACAAATAAGATTAAATTAAAAATACAGCATTTATAAGTCAAAATACCTATATTTACATCCTTTTATCCAAACAAAAACAACAGAAATATTTTCATCAAATTAAAAAAAAAAATGTTTTCTTAATGAGTTCATTAAACCATTTGGTAATATCTACTGCTCAACTACAAATATAGTTCTTTCTTGTCCTCTTGTAAAGATAAAACATACATATTTTAAAGCATTTTCATGATGTTTAAGTACATCATATCTGATTCATCATTGGAAACCTTTTAAGTACAAGAAATACTGATAGTTTATCAAAATGATCACATTTTTTAGTGGCAATCATTTGCTATATAATTTAAGCTTAAAACATATTTACAGGGTGACTTTACTATAAGTTACCTCAGCATTTACATAACTAATTTAAATGATCAAATTAGGATACAATAATTATGAAAAATATCATTGATCAACTAATTCATCCATGATGGTTAATCAACATTTTTTAATAGGCGATTCATTTTTTGCCAAACAACCTCGCTTATACCAGTCAAGTAATTTTTGGTATCAAATNTTTAAAAAAAAAAAAAAAAAAAAAAAAAATTGAAACAGGAAAATTCTCGAGCGAGCTAAGAATACAAAAAATCACATTTTGATAGAAAAATATTGCATTTACAAGAGAAACAGGTTTAAACAGCTATATTTTACATTCAAATCAATTCTTATACAAAGAAAAAAATCTATGAACAAACAAGAAATAATATATCTATGAGTTACATACTTTTCAAATAAAATTGCACTAAATTTGGTTTCAGCACTTTAACTTTAAAATGTAGAACACCAGTCTAAAGCTTGTTTAATCTTTGAATACTTCCAAAAAATGACAGACAGTTGGACAAAGGCCATGCATATAATTCATTGTCGCTACCTTATTTTAAAAGGGGCATATCGATGGCTAGTAAGGTATTGTATTTTTCTGAAATAAATTTATACATTTCAAAAAACTTATATGATGTTTCTGAAATACACGGACCTAGCTGTTAAACATGTTCCGTCAACCATGTATTTTAATACTTATTTAACATTGTCCCTGTGACACTTTTAGAACCAGCCTTTAAGGAGTTTATGTTTATTTTTTTGTTCACTTAAAATTGTGTTATAGAAATAATTTGCCAACATATAGGGAAATACCGTTCATTTAATGAAGAAAATGCATAAACAATCTTACGTCATGTTTCCCGATGTTGTTTGAAATTGAACGTGAACAAACACATTCAAATAAGTCACTGAACGTAGCAGATGTGTTATTTTTTTCACAAATTAAAAAAATTACATTTTGAAAATATAGGTGCGGCAAATCCGACGACCAACACATCAATTTGGTGTGGCCTAACAACAAATCACATAATAAACATTCATTTTTCGAACAAATAATATTGTTTTCCTTTGCAAACAAAAAGATAAAAAATCATTTACTTTTATTTATCAAAAATAACTTTATAACTTATAATTGCCATGAATCAAAAATTGCTTGTAATCATTTATTATAATTAATGTACTTTATCTACAGTAAAAAGAGGATTGAACATTTTAAAACTAGAGCTTTAACATGAATGTGACTTAAAAATTATTACTACATGTTGTACTTCAAATCAATCCCTTGACAAGGGACAAAATTGTCACAAAACCAGGTTTTCAATGCTGAATGTTAAAAAACGCACTAAGTGACCCCGTGACCTAGTTTTTCACCCGGCATGACCCATATTCAAACTTGACCTAGACATCATCTAGATACAACTTCTGACCAAGTTTGGTGAAGATCGGATCAAAAAAACTTGAAATAGAGAGCGGACACAAGCTTGTTCCGCCCGCCCGCCAGCCAGCCCGCCCGCCCGTATTTGCCAATCTAATAACCAGTTGTTTTCACCGGAAAACCTGGTTAAAAATGTAGATGTTTGCACTACAAACATTATATTCAGACCAACCAACCAACCAGCTGATAGAGTGACTCCAATTAACCCCCTCCACAACTTTGTTTGAGGGGGGTAGATTAATTAATATTATTGTAAATAANTTAAAGTTTGCACAAAATAGGCTTTATATAAGCATATGTTCATTATTGTGACCCCCGGGGCGGGGTCAAATTTGACCCCAGGGGCATAATTTGAACAAATTTGAAAGAAGTTAATCCCAGGAACATTTGTGAAGTTTTATAAGAATTGGACTAGTAGTTTATGAGAAGATGTTTAAAGAAAAAGTTAACGCAAGCACGAACGACGGACAAAGGACCATGACATAAGCCCCGCTGGCCTCTGGCCAGTCTAGCTAAAAATCATACTGTTTTGTAAGTTATTTCTTAAATTCTGTTCTGTTTAAGTGAGCTCCTAAGTTTAAGTAATCAAACTATAGAATTTACACTAAACAATGACAAATGTAAAAAGGTTACAATCTGTCCCTTCATGTTAATCCTGTTCAGAATAAGAAATTTTGGGACATGAGTTATAAGAGTTGAACTCTGTTGAAATTTGTGCCTATATCATCATTAAAAGTCAAACAACAAAAATTAATTGAAGGAGGAATTATTTACTTTCTAAACATAATTGGGCTAAAGACAATTGATGTTTCTAAATATAAAACCGCCTCTCTGAGAACAGGTAAGCAAAAAAATATAACTTACAATTAATGACCAGTGGCCTTCTAAAACAGAAGGTATTAGAACTAGGTTAGCTTGGAAGTGCTCAGTTGTCAGGAGCTTTGTTGCAGCCGAAGATCTCCCTTCGTTCAGCGAAGTGATGAACATCGGGTCAACAACGGAGATCCAAGAGCAAGAAGCACGAATAACTTTGAAGTAAATGTAAACAACCTACAAATAGTACATACATTCTTTTAATTAAAGAATAAACCTGCAATCAATGGTAAATCAACAACGACTTATTTTATATAATTGATTACATCAAGCATTATTCATTGTAATTAGGTGGGTAAAAACACTTCAGGTTAAAATTCTGGTTATCTTAAATTATGTCAAACCCCTGATTGCTTAAGAAATAATCGACGGGTAACCGTTGGTTATTGCAGTAATAACCAAAGGTATGGAGTTCCAATGCGTAGGAATTAAACGACGAGGGCGTAGCCCGAGTGGTTTGATAACAAGCATCTGAACGACATACCGTTTGTTTTTACCGCAATTACCAACGGTTACCCGTTGATTATTTCGATTCTACGACAATTCCACCACGAAAATGTGTTTCAATAACATCCGAAATAT
Organism: Dreissena rostriformis; assembly: GCA_007657795.1. Taxonomy (NCBI): domain Eukaryota; kingdom Metazoa; phylum Mollusca; class Bivalvia; order Myida; family Dreissenidae; genus Dreissena; species Dreissena rostriformis. The sequence goes on along the minus strand of VMBQ01006652.1, from coordinate 42,438 downwards.
AGTGTCCGAATTATATGCTACTTAATCCAAATAATAACTTATTCCCTTTACACAGTTTAAATGTGCCTTTTCTTTTTGTTAAAACTTATTTTATATACAGAAAAATGGAATTAACTTTGCTTCCAGTTCATAAGTTCGGTTACAAGTACTTTAAGAAGTAAGGATTTTGTAAGTTTATTCGGTAGAATGTATTCACGCGCTGTGCGAGGGAAACAACTGTTGGTATATCGGGGTAATAACCCACGGTAAGCTCCCTTCTCATTCTTATGTCCATGCGTTGGTCATTGGTGTGCAACTGTGTTAAAATTATAAATAATCAATTGACATACATATATATATTCTTTCTTACTTTGTCATTCAACCAGTGACTGTTGAAAAGTGTCTGGATGTCTGCAGCATTTACCATCATGTTGAAATGTGCTGCCAGAAAAATATTGTCGTCTAATCGTCGTATGCTTCCCAAGAACGTGTCTTCAGCATCATCTTCAATAAGATATGATCTTGGTGTTAACATTTATACAAGTACTAGGTTTAAAGTGATTTTATTTTTAAGTCAATAAAGGGCTATAAACTTAGTTCTGAGTACATTTCGGAACAATTTTCGTTTCAGATTTTCAGGAATTAAAGTTGAAGAAGTAGTTGTTAGCATAAAAGAATGGTATTTATTCAAATTGTGCGGATAAGTTTCCAAATTTTGCCCTTCAGTCAGCTGATTGCTTTTTTTGTAAATATATATATATATAATACAAGTTGTGGGTTTTACTAAAAATAAAAATAAAAAATAAATAAATAAATAAGGTGACCATGATCCTGAGTCAGCGTGACTGATGCATGCATTCTTCACATCATCTCAATGACCTCAACGTTGATGGCAGGTTTACAAAAATCAGTGAAAGGGTATAACAGGTCAGGAAACCAATGAATGTTTTCTTACAAATTAATACTTATAAGGGACTATTTTAACTACTCAGATTTATGGACAGACCGAGGGACAGATGTATGAGGTCATTGACATAATTCCCCTCCAACTTCACGGCAGGTCATTAATAATTGTTCAATCATAAACTTGTTGGCATGTCAGCAACCTTCACACACAATTTCAGTGTAGGATCTAAATTAATAGTTTCTTTATACATGTATTTAAGAAACAGTTATCTTGACCATTCCCTTTCCGGCCCAAAGCTAGGTTTGCATGTTAGCTACTTAGACACAGAAGTTCAGTGCAATACCTCCATCCAAACTCAAGTTAGTGAGTGCTGTCAGTTTTCAAATATTATAAAGACTTACCTTACCACAACAGATTCCAAATTAAATACCTTGCTTTGTATGTCATTTTCTAGCTCCATCCAAGGTAATGTTATTGAAAGGCAACTTTTTCCTCACTACCCCACAGACTCACTTCGATCAAAATAAGATTTCAGATTAATAAAGAAAGGAGCTACTACATGATGGCTCATTTCAGTAGCAAACTTAAAAGAACAGCAGATTTTATATTTTGTTTTCATGGACGTATGACGAAAAAAATTCAAAGGGCCATAATTCTGTGAAAAAATCATCTGACTAGAACCCGCTGATAATATGCACATCTCCTCTTGGTAGTGAAGCTTCCCATAAAGTTTAATTGAATTCCGGTCATTAATTGCTGAGAAATAGCTCTGACAAAATTTGTGCACGGACGGACGCACGCACGGACGGACAGACGAAGCGGCGACTATATGCTCCCCCCAAAAATTTGGTAGAGCATAAAAAGAATGTGTAGCTAAACATATACCTTCTTGAACATCCATGTCTAAGTAACAATTGTGGACCTTAAAAAGATAATCAAAAAGCTTATAAATGGCAATGCAAACAATGACTGAACATTTAAGCAAAACTTGTAAGCAAATCAAAGGCTTTTTCAAATATTGTTCACACGTTTAACTAGTTTAAAAAAATTGAGGTAAACATTATTTTTCATTTGCCTTAGTTTTATCAATATAAAGTATCAGTAATATATCATTCCAAATAATGCACATTTCCAACTATTAATTAAATTTAAGTTGATGAAAGAATAATATTTAGGTGCCATCATGGCCATATGTTGACATTAACAATAAGCATAAGAAGGTTTTGTTACTTAGCTAACATCACTGTTTCTTAGGAAGTTAATTTGAATGACAATAAAGTTAAAAGTTAAATGAGGGCCACTTACTGTCAGCTGTTCGTAGTATATAAGGTAGCAGGATTCCTAAAATCACAAATAGACACATCACTGGAATACATGTATATACAATTCTACATTTGGTTAATAAACTTGGCATTTAAGTACATGATTTTAAATATATATATATANGGGGGGCATAATTAAAGTGAAATTAAAACATCTAAGCCAACTGGCCACACGCGAAGTATTCCTACATTTTTTTAATATGTATACGCGGGTTCTTCGAACAAACCTGTTTTAGTGGTGTATAGGGCATTTCTATTTGATCTGATTATTAACAGTATCGGGAATCATCGGGCTCATTCTTAATAAATTGGTCAAAATGGTGGAATAATGCTTAAAAAATGAGTCAAAAATAGTATGTATCATGGTATTGTTGAAAGCACCATTTAAGAATCTATGATTGACCTACCATAATTATATCGCCGAATATCTTCATTTAACATATTTCTGGTCTAAATACAATTCCACCCAGTAAACGCAATGTCTATATTATATAACGATCCGTTTACTGACCGCAAACTGACCCTGATACCTTGCGGGTTGGAATGCAATGAATTACAGTTATATCCCGAGTCCACTGCTGGAACAACGGCTTGTTTAAAACTTTATACTTTTTACGTGTTTAATGTTCAATTTTGAAAATAATTGAAAATGGTTTTGCGAAAACAAATATCAGGATAGCGAAAATGATACTTTTATGAACTAAAATATACTAGTACACATACAGCAATATGGTAGTAATTACTCAATAAGAGAACATAGCCTTTAAGTACAAACGATCTGGTGCTGACAATCCTCTGAATATAAAAGGGCACACAAAACTGTACTGATGTCAAGAGTTGAGTGTAAAACTGTTATATCCATCAAGCCTTTTCATTAGAGCTAAAATTGTCTCATGCTGAACACGCAGTAAAACAGCGTTACATGCTATACTACAAAGACGCGGTCAAGTTTCCAATGTTCTGGAGGATTATGCTCAAATCAGCCATTGGAATAAATGATGTATATTCATTCGTATCTAGCCGCAGGAAATTTTATTTGAATTTTATTGGACACTTACAAGGTCAAGTAAGGTGAAAAGCTGGCTAAGACAGCTACGCCGAAAAAAAGGAGAAATGGCAATGCCATGAAAACATGTTTTCAAGGTTTAAGAAACTAATTTAAATAATTGTGTATAACAAAGCTAGGTTTGCATGAAAGCTACTTAAAAATGCAATGCATATAAGCTAGGATACTATACCTGAACCCTTCTCTGTTCTATGTAACTGTCTGGCTTTCTTTTCACACTGGAGTCATCACACAACAATACATCACCACTAGGGAGTATAAGGACTGTGACATCTAGATAAAGAAAACAAATCACAAGTTTATATTTTGGATTAAATATTACTAGATATTCAAGTATTTTTAAGCTACTTTCTGGCCTCAAAACATGTTAACTACATATACCAATTAATGCATATAATGCCACAAAAAAATAAAGAGCATTTTGTATGTTCATTCTTGTTAAATCTATGTTACCAGAGCACATCTATCGTTGAAATTTTGGCTATTGCTATAAGGAACACTGATTTTTAATGCGTTAACTTTATTTTATGAAATATTTTACAAAATATTTTGTTGAGTTTGAGCGTAAATGGGGCTTTAAAAATAGTATTTTTTATTGCCAGCTTATGAAATCTTTCACAGAATCAGTTGTACCACCTCACCCCAATTATTTTTTAAATTTACACAATTCTCTGAAATGACCCCAGATACAGTTTGATTCTCAGAAATTCGCAGATTAATCACATACCTGATCATGCACTTTAACCTTGATTTTTTTGTCAAAGCATCTGTACATTAATTTTCTTGCAAAAGCAATTGATAGTTAGATGATAGGAATTAAAATCTTTATAAGTCATGACATAATATTTTACAAAAAGGTAGCAACAACAAAATATTCTTCTTAGAACCTCTTGGATATTTTAATTTGATGGAATCTTTAGCATCTTGTAAGTTATCTTCTTCATAAAAACAACAATCAGGTCAAAGGTTGAAAATAAGATCCGGTGCAAAACAAGGTTAACATTGATGCAGTCAGTTGAGTTTAAAGGGTAAAACTTGCTTATGGTTTATATAGTCACCATCAATTGATCTGTTTAAACATAACAGCTAGGTTATGTGATGATTATTGGGTGGTTATTTTATAAATACTAATAAATAACAGAGCAATTCATGCTCAGCAAAGCTCATGAATTTAATATGGTTTGAATGTTGTTGTTATATCGTTACAGGAAACATATATAAATGCCATTGTGTTGTTGTATAAAACATATATAACTGAAATAACATTGACAAAGCATTCTTAAAGTTACTATATGTGCATTTTAATATCAATAATTGTTCCATGAATACTACAGTTCCATAGACTTTTCATGAATATTTTATTAAGATGACATAGAGGATTTTGTTGGAATCGGTGGAATATCGATTTTATTTCACGAGTGATCATAGAAAATAATATATAAATGTATTTTTTCTATGATCAAGAGTGAATTAAAATCGCTATTCCACCGAATCCAACAAATTTTCTTTTTATTTGATGCTTTTTCCACCGTTATTTAGATTATACAAGAGTTCAACTGGAGAATTTCGCTGGAATAATGAAGTCAGTTCGTCAAAAAATGACATTATTTCAAAGTCAAACAGTAAAAAATATAGATATTTTTCAATGTTATTTTTCACTGTTTGAAACAGTGAAATATCAGTTTTATTTCACTGATATTTCTCTATACACCACCAGAAAGCATATACTAAAACAATAATATGTCATGTGCCATGTTTCTCATTATCAGGTGACTATATTAACCATTTTTATATGCTAAGATCAGGGAAACCATTCAAATGAAAACGCATGCTTTCTTACAATGGTCTATTTGCAAGCTATCACCAACAAGAAATTATGTCACAACATGGAATAATTGAGAAAAATAAAGGCTGAAAACAACATAGGGTGTCAAAGAATGTTAACAGTGATGAATTCAGGTGAGTTCAGGGTAAAACTTGTTTGTGTGGTTTATGAAGTCACCATCAATTATGTTGTTGAAATATACCTATGTAATGATTTATTGGTAGCATAAAAATAAATACGAACAAATAACAGAACACTTCAACAAATGTTCAGTTAAACAGTGTTTAAGACTATTTCTGAGAATGCTAAGTCAGGTTCATACAATTCGCGGGCTTTGCGCAAAACGGTCATAAATGACTCTTTGTAAACTTTTCAGTACAATAAAAAAATGATTTTTTTAATTTTTATCAATAATAATAAAAAGATATTTTTTATGAACTTAGGTATTTTACACTAATTTAAAGTTCACATAATATAATTCTATTGGCATGATTGTAATCAGAGATATTTGTTAAATATCAAGATGCAACAGTTACTGGTTTGCTCTTTAAATCTTCTCAAAGTTCTTTTTCTGATACTGTAAATGTTGTATACACAAAAAAATAATTACAAGGACAAATTATTTCATCAATGATGTCATAAGTGATTTCATAAGTGATTTCATATTATATAATTATCATACATTCAGATTGTTACACTATAATGTTTATATTAATTTTCAGTGCAAAACGGTAGCAACAGTGCAGATACGACCATTTTGCAATGAAAATTATTTCATGTTAAGATACGACCTTTTGCAAAATGATGGTTTAGTTTTTGTTTTTTTTAAATAGAATGTAGCTTTAATTTGTTTTTAAATTATAAATATTGACATATTAGTACAAAAATATGCAATTAAGTCATTTTTGTAAAAAAAAATCAGTAACAACCGTATTGCGCTAATCCCACGAATTACGTTGTCATGTGTTTCAATATCAGGTGACCACATGAACCACATTGATATTCTTCACACAAAAAACATGAATGCAAAAGAAAGAAAAAACATGCTTTCTTACAATGGCCCATTCGCAAGCTTTCACCAATATGACACTAGCAAATAAAGACACACAAATAATGAACTGAGTTGGTTTTAATACAAATAAAGGCCTAAAGAGCACTTACAATACCTGATACCTGACTTAACTGACCAGGTGCTTGGCAACTAAATCGTTAAAGCATGGTTGAATACTTTCATAATGCTCTTTATGTGTACAATTGTTTTGTTTCAAAATGAAATCAAATGTCTATTAAGCTCAAAAATATAAATTAATGTTAAAGATGTTGTTAACTATTGACCTCTATTGCATAATTGTTACTTGCTATTCAACCGTATTCTTGATTTCCATAATAATATTCGAAAACAAATATCAATACCCAAATAAATGCCTCCCTCTCACATTAAAAAACATGCACAACATAAAACAAGAGCTGTGTTTGTTAAGCACAACAACCCGTTCTGCACTTTGAAGCCACATGCCAGCTATTTTAGAGAAGATTGTTTAGTTCCATGCCCGTTACTTCACAAAAACGAAACTAAAAGTGTTTCAGAAAAACTGTTATTCTATAGAACATTTCTAACTCCAAGGCCCGTTACATCGCCAAAAATTATTGCAGCGCAACAAAACTTGATCTTGATCGGAACGTCATGCTGGTAGATGCACAAACCAAATTTCAAGTAAATATCTTAAAGCGTTTGGGAAAAAACCTCTTGAAACGGAATACTGACGGACAGACTGCTAAATTTTCCTCTTCCGGGGACAAAAAAAAATGCTCTGTTGGTTCAACACTCTGGGAAAACACATGCATAATTATGGTGAATTTTTGACAAAAATATTTTTATAATGAGCTAGCCTACTCAGTCATATTAAATTAATAAATATATATTATGCTATTTTTTTTTTACCTCTCATGAACGCACCCCCTCTCCCTAGTAAAGTGTAAGACGTTAGCTGGTGCATTTATTTGAGTATTACTCAATTAAATATATACTTTCTGAGATTTTGTATTGTTTTGTGTAATTCTATTTTGAGAAACATTCAACTTTCTTTTGACATCTGCAAAAATGAAGGGACAAGCATCTTGTAATCACTTTAAAAGTGAATAACACGTTTGTCTTTATATCAGTTTCATATTTTTTTGCAATATACAATATTTTAAAGACTGAAAGACTTGGGGTTGATTGAACAAACCAAGGGTTTCACTGAGAAACAAAAGCAAGCGTAGTTGCAAACATCAATTCCAAGTTTTATGATGATTCCTTATGTTGTGATTGTAAACAATATTAAATTTTTCTTTTTTTATGAGAAGTTGACCTTCACTTTGAACTTTGATGAAAACCAGAATGTCTTTCATAATCCCCACTTGTACCTTTATATAAGTAGTATGCAAAGTTCCAACAAAGTATCTTAAATAAATACACAAAAATCACAAGATGCAGTTGTATGCTATGTTTTTTCTAAGTTATTCCAATTTTTGATAAAAGATGGACTGACAGATAGAAGGATCAATAAAGGGATTGACGGACAAACATATGTTAAACCTATAGCTCAATCTGAGAACAAAGCTTCATGATTTTATCTCAAATACTTTTTGATTAATTACGATATCAGGTTTGGATATAGTTTTATTAAGAGTAAACTGACTTTTAACATATGNGCAAGTTATCGAGTCCCAGGATTCAGATGGGAAAATTTGTAAAAATATCACTGATTTGTGCTAATATATTTTGAAAACCCATCATGACCCACAACATCTCTTGGGAAATGGCAAAATAGTTTGCTCAACAAGATAAGAACATTTTATGCTTTTGCCAAATTTTTGTAAAAATGGTTCTATTAAAGGGCACACACATATGGAACATGTCGATCACTGGGCATGAAAAGGTGTATTGTGCATTTCATTTCATCATGAATAATTATTTCAATTGTCTAAGAAATGTTCAAGCAAACTAATAACATGTTTTGCCTCTGTAATAAAAAGGCTACATTCGAAAACACACAACTCATGCAACATGAGGATCACCAGGAATGAAAAGTGTAATGTACATCTACACTTCATGGTGATGACATATATAGAAAGTTTCAATTTAATCTTTTGCAAAATGATGAGATATTTCGCTCCACAGGCTAACACAGTTTTAAATGGAAAGACCAGCAATCCAGCCAACAGCGTAACTGTTCTAAACTCCTGTCAAACTTCGTTTGCGTGGGTATATAAACCAAGTACCATGTTGACAGTATATTAATGTTTATGTGAAATATTTACCTCACTAAGGTCAAGCAGTTATTTCTAGCATTGCCGGAGTCCACTAAGGTCATAGTCTTTTCTGCGACGTCAAGCACCTGAAGAAAAATGGCACAATTAAAGCTCAAATTAGGCTATTGATTTGAGTCACAGTCTTTGAAAGTTAAATAAGCATGGAAGATTGTAATGGATTATGTGAGCATTGCAATGCGCAGTTATATTTTTAAAACATACCATGTAAATAAACAGTAGCGTTATTGCACCTAAATTCATACAAAACAGTTATGATGACCAACAGTACCTCACTGGGAACTGGCTCAAATAAAGCACATATTGTACTCTAGAGAGTAATTGCATTTCATAATCAAGTTCATATCAGTTTGATATTTTCAACAGGTTTTAAATGTTGTAATGAATGTTTATTTCCTTCCAGTGCAGCTGAAGTTTAAATTTATGTATACATGAAGAAATGTAGCAAGGAATTTGATAATTAGCTAAAAAGATAATAAATGGAGGATACACTTGATACTTTTGATTGATAAAGAGCATTAAAAGTCTTTTTCTTTACTATTTTGGATATGGGGCTTATAATTACTAGATTCAACATGAAATTGATGGGAGATGTACTTAATGGTGAGTCTTATTTAAAAGTCACATTATAATTTTTGTTGTTTAAAACCTTCAATTGGGAATTTTTCAGCTCCCATTTGGGTAAAATATATACTTTTTCCACATGCCATGGGTCCCTATACCATCCTGAATTCGAACAGAAAAAACAACACTGATAAATTAATAATCTAGGATATAAAATTCATGTGTTCAATTTAAGTCAAGAGATGTGTTTGTCAGAAACACAATGCTCCCTACTGCGCCGCTTTTTTTATTTTTTTTTTAAATTTATCTTGAAGGATGATGACCTTGACCTTTCACCACTCAAAATGTGCAGCACCATGAGATACACATGCATGCCAAATATCAAGTTGCTTTGATCAATATTGCAAAAGTAATGACCATTTTTCGAAACCTTAACGCAAAACCTAAACACAAAACCTAAACGCAAAGTGTGACGGAATTTCAGACGGACCGACGGACAGTGCGATCACTATATGCCCACCTACAAGTTTATGTTACCACAACTGAAATTTGGTAGCCCTATGTCATACAGTTATGGACAAGAAGATTTTTAAAGTTTGCACAAAATAGGCCTTATTTAAGCGTATGTTCATTTTGGTGACCCCCGGGGCAGGGTCAAATTTGACCCCAGGGGCATAATTTGAACAAACCAAGTAGAGAACTAGTAGATGTCACTACATACCAAATTTGGTAGCCCTAGGCCCTACGGTTATGGACAAGAAGATTTTTAAAGTTTGCACAAAATAGGCTTTATATAAGCATATGTTCATTATTGTGACCCCCGGGGCGGGGTCAAATTTGACCCCAGGGGCATAATTTGAACAAATTTGAAAGAAGTTAATCCCAGGAACATTTGTGAAGTTTTATAAGAATTGGACTAGTAGTTTATGAGAAGATGTTTAAAGAAAAAGTTAACGCAAGCACGAACGACGGACAAAGGACCATGACATAAGCCCCGCTGGCCTCTGGCCAGTCTAGCTAAAAATCATACTGTTTTGTAAGTTATTTCTTAAATTCTGTTCTGTTTAAGTGAGCTCCTAAGTTTAAGTAATCAAACTATAGAANATGATTTTATCTCAAATACTTTTTGATTAATTACGATATCAGGTTTGGATATAGTTTTATTAAGAGTAAACTGACTTTTAACATATGATGAGAAAATGGGTTGACTATCATCTTGACATCTCATGAGTATATAAAGTTGCATCAAAATATGTTGGGTACTTTTTGAGAAATTGCAGGAAGACATGATGGACAGAGTTTAAACCTATAGTACTCTCCAGAGAAAATGGTAGAATACTTGAATGAAGAATACAACAGTGAAAGCATATACAACACAGTGTGAACACAAAAAAGAAACTCAATATAAAACGTCTTATCTTTGAAGGACTGATTTTTGTAAACTTTTACAGACAGAAGACTTAAGAACTGCCAAATTAAAAGTTTATTACCGGTAGTCAGAAATTTAAAATTGGGAGTCCAACATTTTTTAATTTTCAATCAATAAGACAACTCAAGAGACACTTTGCAAATAACTCAGACTCCAGTACTAAGAACAACCTGGTAACAAATTTGCAAAAGTACTTTTGAAATCCAATGTACATTTTTGACCATACCTATGCGCCTTTAAGGACCCAAATAGTGTTTAAAAACTACAACAATTCATTACCTTATCAATATTCTAATATTTTTGGAGATTTTTTGGTAGAATATATTTAGGAATCATCTTTTAGCATCAAAAAAAAAATAACAGTCCAAGTGTGTTGCCTTTTGTAATCCTTTTTTTTATACCAATTTTACATAATAATTTAAATGTGCAACAATTTTTTTACTTTTACATGGTGATATAAAGACAGAAATATGTCTTTGGTTTTAAGCCATTCTGTTTTTCAATGCTAATGGTATAAACAACCTTTTTTACATCTATGTTACACAAGCATCTTTTGAAAATTGTGTCTGCAGCAAAAGTACTGTGCACTAGAAGCACGAGGCAGAGGTAAACAAAACAATGTTTAAGATCTTTAAGTAAAACAACAACACTCTTAGTATTTCTAAATGTGAAATCATTTCAAAACCTTTGTAAGTAAAGAAGCCATTCAGCAAGAAACTGCTAAATACATATCCTTAAGACAATTGTTTGATACTAGAAAGAGTGAAATAATGCTTATGAGATGTCAGACAATAACAGAAATATGATTAATATGCAGGCATTGTGAATCAGTAACATATCTACATCATTAAATTTATACTTATGTATCCTATAATCACAAATACCACCAATATACAAATAGTGAACATAAAACATTAAATGTGTTAACAAAATGGTTTACAGATAGAACAGTCTTCATGGTAAAAGCATTTGTCACCTTGACCTTTGACCCGTAGTTTCTATGCCACAGCGCCAAAATATACAATACATCAGGAAAATTACTTCATGTTTAGGCTATATATATATATAACAATTATTTAACAAAACTTCATTATAAATAATACCTGAATTGCAGCAAGTCTGTAATAGCTGGGTCTCACTGTTCCAATCCTCAGAACCCTGCAATTCATATATTTGTTTCTGTACAAATTCTGCCAATCCCACCACACTTTTTATTAAGAAGGTTTAAAGTCACAAAAGAATCATGACAACTAAATGATAGACTTGTAGCCTTAAGACTACAAAAATGAAACTTTTTAAATAACTGCAAACTTCACATCTTCTTTCAAAATCAGAATATTCATTTATTTAATATGCTTAGGATAAAGAGAACAATCTTTCTGCATTCAATCTTGTTTCCACATTACATCATTTCTTTTTATATATGACATAATTTTGTGTACTTACAAACCAAAAAAGACCCCTATCAGACAATAGAAAACTATGAATTTAAGTTGCTACATAGTTTTGACAAACAAATTAAGAAAGGGTATACATTTGAAGAATAACAAAACTTACTTTTGGTACTTATTTGATAAAAAACAACCACAAGCTTTAGTTATGCCTGATTTGTATATGCAGCCTTGCTGGCTTAAATTCAATTGTGTCAATGGTACTAATTGTGCCCCGCTTATTGCTGATCTATTTTTATATTGTTATGAAAGGGATTTTATGTTAGAATTATCGAAAACTAAACAACTAGATTTGATTCAACGTTTTAACCTAACAAGTAGATACATTGATGATATACTGGACTTAGATAATCCATACTTTGAACAATATATTCACAATATCTATCCAAAAGAACTAGTCTTAAATAAATCATGTCAATCAAATATAGATGCTGCATTTTTAGACTTACATCTAACTATTAATAATAATATGATAAAAACTAGTTTATACGACAAACGGGACGACTTTAACTTTGAAATTGTGAATTTTCCTTTCCTAGATGGTAACATCCCTAAAGGTCCTTCCTATGGTATTTACATTTCGCAGTTGGTACGATACGCTAGAGCATGTTCTTGTGTTAAAGATTTTAATGATCGTAATCGTTTATTAACTAAGAAATTGTTAAAACAAGGTTTTTTGTATCATAACCTTTGGCGTAAATTCGCTAAATTTCACTCTAAATATAGTGATTTAATTTCAAAATATAATGTTCCTTTAAAATGGCATTTAACTAATGGAATTTCACAACCATCATTTTATGGAGATGTTTTGAAGCGTGTTCGCAAATGTAAATATCTTAAAGCAAATGCTAGTAATACACTTTTTAATTTAATTAGCTCCTTTTTTTCAAAGGGATATGATACTGATGTACTAAAAAACACATGCTTGTTAGTTTTTGATTCACTATATCTTTTTTCTCTTAAAATTTGGGATAATTAATGTAATGACAATTTTATATGTTTGCTTCTATATTGTTTGATAAGCATAGCTGGTTTTATTAGTAAGTCTAGTATACAGTACAGTCACTTTAAAAATATTTAATTTCGTTGATAATTCGATTATTTAGTACAGTCCCTTTAATAATGCTTAATTTTGTTACTGGTGACGTCATCGTGTCTTTCCTCCTAAATACGTCATCGATACGAACAACCGACACTGTTTTAGCTACATGATAGGTACATGTACTCCAGTTTATATCGGTCAACTTTATTCATAATTATTTTTTCTCTGATGGTAGTTTCTTGATCAATTTATTTTAAAGCTTCGTTTTATTTATTTCGAATTAGTCACATAAACAATCTAGTAGGTAATTTGGATCTTTTACACCCAATATTGCTGCTTCTTCCTGTAGGTGCGCGATGATGATCTGAAATATTAACTATATGATGCTATATTCTGAAATCTTTTTTTGTATAAAGAAGGGATGTAGTTGATGCGTGTTAGTAATTTCATTTCATCGTGCCTCAAAAAGTTGTAACTCTGTTGCTCTGGTCTCCTTTCAACCATTGAGTAATAAAATAGTAATTAAATTGAATGCGTTTTAATTCCCTTTTATTACTGTTTAATTTGAGTTGCAATGCTATGAGGTTAAATTTTATTTACACTTATATGTATCATGAATATTGCTGGGCCAAGTGTGAGGTTGAGCGCTCATTAACTGGTTTAAACCCCCAATGCTTAGCATTGACCGTTCCAAGGCGGTGACCCCAGCTTTATTCTACTATGTGTATATGTTGTTTCGTTTTGTGCCGTACTGTACCGTTTTGGCAATTGGTTCCTTGCCATAAATAAAGGACCACAGAGGTGTGTATGATAAAACTGCAATACTGCTGCAGCTTCTGGAGTTTCACTTCTTCATATGTTATATTACACCTTTGGATTGCATTAATGCACTTTTTGACCACAATATCTAAATGCTGTGGGTTTGAACCCTTATTAGGCCGTTCAAGCAGTTGGTGGCCTTTGAGGCGGTGGTTACTTCAGTTAATGACTTATGAATGATAATTTTGTGAACTGCTTAATTAAAAAAAATATAAAAACTGTTTGCATGAGCAAAACACGATAAATAAAAGATACATTGTATTAACATGGGATTTTTCTTTTCTGGCAGATAAAGATTGGGGTGATTCTAGAAAGGAGCCATCCAGTATTGCTGAAAGCGTCTCCTCTTCAAGCTTTCCTGGTTCCAAAATGAGCACCAAAGGCCAAAGCATCAGAGGTGGGTCTGATTATTGTAATAAATGAGGTCATAGACCAAAATAATGTGGCCTTATGAGCTGGCTTTGCAGACCTTCAAGGCATTTCTGGCCATTATTTCCTCCATGTTGTTGATTAATATATTTGTTACCTTTACTATAGACTATGGATACCTCTGTCTGTGTGTGTTCAGTTAAGTACATAGCATTCTACTGCATGTGTGTGTGCCTGGTACCTCACAGCGTTTTAACATTCCAATATGTCAATCCTTACCAATTTAAAGTTTTAAATTTTGGTGAATACCTCTATCTGTATGTACTGTGTTTCCAGTGTGTGTGTGTGTGTGTGCCTTGTACCTCACAATGTCTGCACAGTACATGTTATATTACACATTTGGATTGCATTAATGCACTTTTTGACCACAATAACTAAATGCTGTGGGTTTGAACCCTTACTAGGCCGTACAAACAGTCGGTGGCCTCTGAGAAGATGGTTACTTCAGTTATGACTTATGAATGATCATTTTGTGAACTGCTTGATTTTAAAAAATACAAAAGAACTGTTTGCAGGAGCAAAACACGATAAATAAAAGATACAATTCATCATTAACATGGGACGTTTCTTTTCTGGCAGATAAAGATTGGAGTGATTCTGGAAATGAGCCAATCAGTATTGCTGAAAACGTCTCCTCTTCAAGCTTTCCTGGTTCCAAAATGAGCACCAAAGGCCAAAGCATCAGAGGTGGGTCTGATTATTGTAATAAATGAGGTCATAGACCAATATAAGTTGGCCTTATGAGCTGGCTTTGCAGACCTTCAAGACATTTCTGGCCATTATTTCCTCCATGTTGTTGATTAATATATNAAAAAAAAAAAATAAAAAAAAAAAAAAAAAAAAAAAAAAAAAAAAAAAAAAAAAAAAATTGAAACAGGAAAATTCTCGAGCGAGCTAAGAATACAAAAAATCACATTTTGATAGAAAAATATTGCATTTACAAGAGAAACAGGTTTAAACAGCTATATTTTACATTCAAATCAATTCTTATACAAAGAAAAAAATCTATGAACAAACAAGAAATAATATATCTATGAGTTACATACTTTTCAAATAAAATTGCACTAAATTTGGTTTCAGCACTTTAACTTTAAAATGTAGAACACCAGTCTAAAGCTTGTTTAATCTTTGAATACTTCCAAAAAATGACAGACAGTTGGACAAAGGCCATGCATATAATTCATTGTCGCTACCTTATTTTAAAAGGGGCATATCGATGGCTAGTAAGGTATTGTATTTTTCTGAAATAAATTTATACATTTCAAAAAACTTATATGATGTTTCTGAAATACACGGACCTAGCTGTTAAACATGTTCCGTCAACCATGTATTTTAATACTTATTTAACATTGTCCCTGTGACACTTTTAGAACCAGCCTTTAAGGAGTTTATGTTTATTTTTTTGTTCACTTAAAATTGTGTTATAGAAATAATTTGCCAACATATAGGGAAATACCGTTCATTTAATGAAGAAAATGCATAAACAATCTTACGTCATGTTTCCCGATGTTGTTTGAAATTGAACGTGAACAAACACATTCAAATAAGTCACTGAACGTAGCAGATGTGTTATTTTTTTCACAAATTAAAGAAATTACATTTTGAAAATATAGGTGCGGCAAATCCGACGACCAACACATCAATTTGGTGTGGCCTAACAACAAATCACATAATAAACATTCATTTTTCGAACAAATAATATTGTTTTCCTTTGCAAACAAAAAGATAAAAAATCATTTACTTTTATTTATCAAAAATAACTTTATAACTTATAATTGCCATGAATCAAAAATTGCTTGTAATCATTTATTATAATTAATGTACTTTATCTACAGTAAAAAGAGGATTGAACATTTTAAAACTAGAGCTTTAACATGAATGTGACTTAAAAATTATTACTACATGTTGTACTTCAAATCAATCCCTTGACAAGGGACAAAATTGTCACAAAACCAGGTTTTCAATGCTGAATGTTAAAAAACGCACTAAGTGACCCCGTGACCTAGTTTTTCACCCGGCATGACCCATATTCAAACTTGACCTAGACATCATCTAGATACAACTTCTGACCAAGTTTGGTGAAGATCGGATCAAAAAAACTTGAAATAGAGAGCGGACACAAGCTTGTTCCGCCCGCCCGCCAGCCAGCCCGCCCGCCCGTATTTGCCAATCTAATAACCAGTTGTTTTCACCGGAAAACCTGGTTAAAAATGTAGATGTTTGCACTACAAACATTATATTCAGACCAACCAACCAACCAGCTGATAGAGTGACTCCAATTAACCCCCTCCACAACTTTGTTTGAGGGGGGTAGATTAATTAATATTATTGTAAATAATGTATGTTATTTGATTATGTAAAACATGATGATGAGAATATCAAAACAATTTCGTAAGATATAACAAACTTGTACCTTTCTAAGTGCACACGACTGAGAACTTTAGAAGGTCGACCTCCAAGCCTCTGGAATCTTTTCAGCTGAACTATGATGAATGAAGAGGTAACTGCCTCAAACTCATAAGTCATCAGTGACATTGTAGGATTGTTGCATGAAGTGCAGCGCCTGAAAGACAAACATGGTGATCATAACTTTAATAAGAGGGCCATGATGGCCCAAATCACTCAACGAATAAAAATTGTGATGTAAGAGTGATTCAAGCTGAGATTTTTTACGATGCACTATAAGTAAAACAAGCTGTCCATCAATTTTGATTATGAAGTCCCGATTTAAATACATTTGTTACAAGATCAGCATCTGACATTACATACCACATACCGAAACTGAGAGTTGGTCATGTGGTTTCAAAGGAGACTTAATTTTTAAACACCTTATAAAGGTCTATATATAGCACGTCACCTCTGGGATGTAGCTATTTTTGATTCTAGGAGTATTATTTGAACAAATTAATGACATTTGCATAAATTTATTAATTAAACTTACACTAAGTCATCTCCTCCCAGAACTTGTGTTTTGCAGAATTCTTGAATGCATATTGAAACTGTCAACAAACTTCTTTGATGAGGCATTTCCAACAGCAACATGTTTGTTTCTTCATTCATTCTATGAATCTGAAAATATACAAAGCAAAGAAGTAAATACAGTCTGAAGGGTTAACTAAGTTATTGAAAAGATAAATGCCTGACTGAGTTGAACAAAAGTTAATTTCAGGAAAAGTTGATATATATATCAGTTCTGAAAAAATGGTGATGGCTGCATATTATGTTGTTTTCGCTGGATTTCCTAACAAGTTCAGACATAAAAATATCGTTCGAGTTCATCATTTAAGAGTCGCTGTTATAATTTGCCTAAATCATGTGACTGTTTAAATTTTGACAATATAGCCGGTAGCCTATAAAAGACTAATCAACAGAACTGAGAGACCAGTAATTTATAAAACTGGGCAATTTCAATTCAATGTTACACAAATAAAATATGTTTGTTATCTGAATGCCTCTTTTATCAACTTCCATTGATTTATAAAATAGCAGTTTTAAAACCACGCAGTTGGACATCAGCAAGAAATAAAAATCAATATATGCATCATGAAATCAATATTAAAGTAATTAAACACTTTTTTAAACACCTTGTCAAACAGGATTACATGTAGTGATGTTCATGCATTAATACATTTCTTGCTGGCAAAGAGCCCAATTTAATTATATCTAAGCATACATATGCATACAATATATGCCTAATTTGTATAAATATTTAGTTTTATCATGATAAAAAGTTTAACTTATGAAATTTATTTCACACAGTGAAAATCACAAGTAATATAATTGTTATCAATGAAATTAAAATAAATTTAAGTGCATGCATGGGCAATATAGAATTGTATTGCAAACTATTATTGCAGGGAACAATTTATTTAAACATCAAATAAAATTTAACTGTTACCATGTAAAGAAAAAAGAAATTATGGGATTTATTTTTTCTAAACAATTTTATTCGTATAGTTATTACTGGTGTTGATATGTATTAATAAGTTTGAACAGTGAGAATATGGATTGTTTTAACATTTGCCTAAAGTTGAAGAGCTACTTTCAATATGAAATGAATGCTATTAACAAGGGTAGTATCCTTTAAATCAAGTATTATTATGTCAGCTATAATGCTCAGCATATTAATGTAAGTTAATGGAAGATGTCTTACCTCTTTGCAATCTATGCATTCTCGATTTCGTGACATTTCTACATGAAATTGACTTGGGTGAGGTTCTAAACTTAGAAGCCATGTGACAAAATCTGCTGCATCGTGCTGCAGACCGAGGGGAAAATCTTCTTTTGAATTCATCAGCAGCACTTTCTGAA
Source organism: Dreissena rostriformis (assembly GCA_007657795.1). Classification (NCBI taxonomy): domain Eukaryota; kingdom Metazoa; phylum Mollusca; class Bivalvia; order Myida; family Dreissenidae; genus Dreissena; species Dreissena rostriformis. The sequence goes on along the minus strand of VMBQ01006652.1, from coordinate 23,982 downwards.
AAGAGAGTATTTAATGAAATATAAGGTGAGGTTTAATTAATTGAATCAATTGAGCAAATAATTTTTTGGAAATGATAAAACATAATTTATTTGAACGAGGGATATAGAGGTGGCACACAAATGACACTTTTTGCCTTTGAACAAAAAAGTCATTATTATTCTAAATTCATTATTGCAATTTAGAATTATGAGCCTAAATTAGTGAACTTGCATCAGATAGTACGGACTGTTACTGATACCCTAATTATATGAAAAATTTCATAACCATTTTAAGATTCACTTGAAAAAATGGTGAGTCATTTTTTCTTCCCATAATATTCTTTTTCTGCATAGGACAGAATGTCATCATTTGCAAACAAATCAGCAAAACCAACCAAAAAGTTTTGCAAAGATTGTTTTTTATTTTTTTAATAACAAATTTGCAGGAATCTCAAAAATGGTCCATGTGTCAATCAGATCAGCGGAAATCCGTGGATCCCTGTAAATATCAAATTTAACCTTTGACTATTCAAGGGTGACTTTACCTTGAAGTGGGGAGACGGAAGTTACATGTTCATATTGTCTATTAATTTATTTTTAATATGTCATGATGAAGGATGAAGACACAATTCCAACAAGGTGTTCAATGGCCAATTTTGTTCTTAGACCTCTTAGTGTGACCTTGCAATTTTTGGTTTATAGGTAGTGAGACAGAAATAACACACAAAACAACACAAAGACTCCTCATTGTGGTCATTTGTGGTTAGTTATTTTTAAATTGCATGATGATTGACAAAGTTAAAGTCCATACAAGTAATTAGTGCCCAAATTGACCTTAGACTTCGAAACTTGACCTAGACCTTTAAGATAGTTTGACAAATTATCACGTGGCACCTTGTGTTTCTGTATTTGAACATTTGCAGTAATCATTTTTTTTTTGCTTGTTACATGACAAAGTTAAAACATATGATCTCAACCTTTTTTAACTGCAATAGCAATCTTTCTGCATGTGTACTACTGACTTGGCTCAACAATAACGTTCTAAACAAATAACAAGTTGGTTGCATTGCCAACTTGTTATTAGGTATTTTAATGTTGAAATGTTTACCTTATATTTATCTGTATCTATTTTATCGTTAAAATGTTTAAAAACAAGAGCACCGCCTAGCGGGTGCAGACCGCTCATCTATTTGTCAAAGTATGAATCAAATCTGATCATAAATAAAGAAGTTATGGCAATTTTAGCTAAAATGTGGGGGTGTGGTCATTTATTACATTATCTTTTAAAAATGAAAAAAAAAAAAAAAAAAAAAAAAAAAAAAAAAAAAAAAAAAAAAAAATAAAAAAAAAAAAAAAAAAAAAAAAAAAAAAAAAAAAAAAAAAAAAAAAAAAAAAAATGCG
>VMBQ01006652.1:0-21606 GCA_007657795.1 Dreissena rostriformis | reverse complement strand
AATTTTCTAAGTATAAAAAGGGCACATAATTCTGTCAAAATGCCAGTCAGAGTTACATAACTTTGCCTGCACAGTCCCCTTACGATAGTTAGTAAGTGTTGCAAGTATGAAAGCAATGGCTTTGATACTTTAGGAAAAAAGTGGACCTAAACACAAAACTTAACCAAAATTTCAATTTTCTAAGTATAAAAAGGGCACATAATTCTGTCAAAATGCCAGTCAGAGTTACATAACTTTGCCTGCACAGTCCCCTTACGATAGTTAGTAAGTGTTGCAAGTATGAAAGCAATGGCTTTGATACTTTAGGAAAAAAGTGGACCTAAACACAAAACTTAACCAAATTTTCAATTTTCTAAGTATAAAAAGGGCACATAATTCCGTCAAAATGCCAGTCAGAGTTACCTTACTTTTCCTGCACAGTCCCCTTACGATAGTTAGTAAGTGTTGCAAGTATGAAAGCAATAGCTTTGATACTTTAGGAAAAAAGTGGACCTAAACACAAAACTTAACCAAAATTTTCAATTTTCTAAGTATAAAAAGGGCACATAATTCTGTCAAAATGCAAGCCAGAATTATCTAACTTTGCCTGCCCAGTCCCCTCATGATAGTAAGTAAGTGTACCAAGTTTGAATGCAATAGCATTGATACTTTATGAGAAAAGTGTACCTAAACGCAAAACTTAACCGGACGCCGACGCCGACGCCAAGGTCATGACAATAGCTCATAATTTTTTTTCCAAAAATAGATGAGCTAAAAATGCAATATTACATGAATTATTGTTTTGAAGGTTCATATAGCACTGGTTGATTTTGTGAAAGTGTACGCTCTCGCCCTGCATGCTTATGACAGTCACACAATCAACATGTGAGATACAACTTATCAGATTACAACGCTCATGTTATATTTCCTATTTACACTATTTACACCGTTTTTCAAATACATACGTTGTTAATTCAAATTGTGAAGGTATAAATTGTGTTGTTATAGACACGTCTTCCTTCATTACAAGATGTAATAAAATAAAATTACTGAAATACTTAATTAAATAATTAAAAAAACACCTTCACATCCTTCAAGTCGGTGTTTCCAGCTTTATCTCGAATTCCTCCCATGACAATTTGCAACTCTCTGCACAGCGAGTCTGATGCTGCAAATGAAAACATCACGTAATAAATAAAGAACACAATTAAACACTTCAATTTAGTGACATAATACGCAGGGGTCTGCAACAAACTAGCGCTTTGTCACAGACGTGACGAAAACCGTCACATGAAGAGTGGATGAAAAGTACTTGAAATAGGGAACACCCTGCTGAATGTGTAAAACGCACTAAGTAACCTAGTTTTTGGCCCGACATGGCCCATGTTCAAACATGGCCTAGAGAGCATCTAGATAAAACTTCTGACCAAGTTTGTTGAAGATCAAGTAAACTACTTCAATTAGAGAGCAGACACCATGCTCAATGTTTAAAACACACTTAGTGACCCCGTGACCTAGTTTTTGACCCGGCAAGGCCCATGTTCCAACTTGGCCTTTATGGCTGTGGAGTTTAAACGGAGTACGCGATGCACTTTCGTGAATAAATCCAGTTTCACCCAGATTTTCGTGCATTCACATTGTCTGATTCCATTCATTCACACTCGTAATGCTACAAACAACACGCCTTTATGCTCAGGACCTACAATGTAAGTTGTAACACTTTGACGTCACAGCTAACACCGCGCGTGCCATCCATGATCATTCATCACCCGTGTTACACATTATCTAGATAAACCTTCTGACCAAATTTGGTGAAGATCGGATGAAAACTACTTGAATTAGAGAGTGGACACCATGCTGAATGTGTAAAACGCATTAAGTGACCCTGTGACCCAGTTTTTGACCCGGCAAGACCCATGTTCGAACTTAGCCTTAAGATCATCTAGATAAAACTTCTAACCAAGTTTGGTGAAGATTGCATGAAAACTACTTGAATTAGACGGCAAACAATGTTACAAAACGCACTAAGTGACCCCACGACCTATTTTTTGGCCCGGCATTGCCCATACTTAAACATGGCCTAGAGATCTTCTAGATAAAACTTCTGAACAAGTTTGGTGAAGATTGGATGAAAACTACTTGAATTACAGAGCAGACAACATGCTAGACATCATCAAGATACAACTTCTGACCAAGTTTGGTGAAGATAGGATGAAAAGTATTAGAGAGCGGACACTTAATACGGACCGACCGACAGACTGACAAACAAGTTCACTCCTATATTCCCTCCTAAACTTTGTTTGTGGGGGTATAATTATTACATGTTATAATTTTGAAGCAAACAATTTGAGTTAGGAAATCAAACACTTATGAGTAATATCCACTTATTTCTCCAGCTATATTATGGTTTATAATTGGCTAAAAGAAGTTTTAAACTATCATAATTAATTTGAAATTGATTATGTTAATGGGCATTTGAATTTAAATGAAACTACATGTCTTGAAATTGAGGAAACTACATGTATGTTTTCTCAACATCGTGAGGCCTGATATTTTAACATTCCCATTTGATTTATAGAGATACAGTCAGCTTTTAAAGCTGTTTGGCGTCCTTTGGTGTCCATTCTTCAGAAGTGACCTATAAGAACCACATTGATGCTAGTTTCTCAAGTAGAGCATTCATTGGCAAGTAAATGTAACTCTTCCAGATGGACACTACTGTTAAATGTCTGACAAGTAAATCACTCCCAAAGTTGACCTTTGACCTCTTATTGTGACCATAACCTTTGAGTTAGGGACACAAAATTTGTATGCAAAAAAAACTGGTGACACATGCAGTCTAACCATAAACCTGTACCCACCAACAAGGATACATTTCAACAATAAACATACCAGTTTAATAATATACTTGTGGCATGTATATGACAATATACACATCTAATCAATTGGTAATAAATCCTTGCTAAAAAAAGTCAAATACAATCATGACAATTATTTATCAGACAAAATAAAAAGTAATTGAATGTTGACAGTAATGTATTTATGACATGTTTTATATATCTCACGAAACTCTTCATATTTTTTACGACAAAAGACATTTCCAGCATTTTCCAGATATATACATGTATCAGTATCAGGGAATAATGCATATTGTCATCGTCAACTCATGCTTCTTTTCATCAGGATTATTTTATGAAATTATTAATCAACCCATTACCAATTAAGACTTTTTTCTATAAATCTTTAGAACAATTAAGAGAGTCATTGACTCAGAAAAAAAATATTCTTACATTTGAGGTTAAGTCCTTCTAATGAAGCAAGTGCCTGCACAGTGGAAATCAGCCAGCATGTATTCTGTGTGTTCTTTATTCCTGGAGGAGGAACACACTTTCCCAAGCGTGTTCCAGGTTTCTGGGAACGTCTTCTTTTCTTATCAACTGGAAGACATTCGTCCTTGTTTGCTGCACTGCTTCTTGGTTTGGTCTTAGAAGTTGCAATGTCTTGGGTGCCATTATCTTCAGAAATCTTATTTTGTTTCTTCCTTGATTTCTTCTTAGAAGTTGCAATGTCTTTTGTGCTATTATCTTCAGATATCTCATTAAGTTTTTTCCTTGATTTCTTCTTAGAAGTTGCAATGTCTTGGGTGCCATTACCTTCAGATAACTCATTTTGTTTCTTCCTTGCTTTTTTCTTTGGTGTCGAGGTCATTAACGGTGTAAAGCATTCACCAATGTTTTTCTCGATAACTGTTTCTGATATTTCTTCGGTACCAAGTTTTAAATTCGTTGCTTCGATTTTATCTGGACATTCAGCTTCTGTTGGAGTGGATGTTTTAATTTGAGCACCACTTTTGCTTTCTTTAGGTTGTTTGGGAACAGCTGTTGCATTTGCAGCATAGTAGTGTGGTCCTTTTTTGGCTGGCTTTCTTTTTTTAGACCAACTTTCTCTAGCATCTGCAACCCCTTCATTAGTGGTCTTCAACCCTTCCAGATCTGAGTCCCCTGCATATTCTCTTAATCTGCCTCGGACATCAGTGAAAACCAGTTTCACAAACTGGCCAACTCTTACACCACCTTTTTTACAAAGTAGGTTTGATTTTACAATGTTGAACCAACTTTCAACGATTGCATTAGAGTCTCTGGTGATTGCACTGGTCTCCCCTGATGACTTAGTGGTACTCTGTCCATCTACATTTAGCATCAGTCCACTCCAAAGGGAAACTAATGGGAGGTACTGTTCAACCAATATGTCCAATACAACTGGTTGGAAGTAGCCATTTTCTTCCAAATGAGAAGTGCTCTCTTGCAAAGGTTCCCCTTCAGTAGCATCTACAAAGATAAAATTGTAACTTGTTTAAGAATGTAGTGTAAATCCTTCCATGGGTATAAGGAGACTTGGACCAGATAAGTAAAAAGGCTCAAATCTTTTACTTACTCACCTTGACTTTGTGTCCACGTAACTGGCTCATGTTTTGTCTCTATGCCCTAAACATTGGTGTCAAGTTTTTTTTTAAAGCCTTCAATAAGAAAAGTAGATAATTATGGACCAGACACACAAAAATAGGCTTTAAACATAGCCTTTACTTTGAGAAAGCTTAAAGACTCATTCATCTGAAAAAAATTTAACGACCTTAAGATTGTACCCAAGTTTCATGAAAATCCTTCATAGAGTATAGGAAACATGGAGCCGACACAAAAAAAGAGGCTCAAACTTTTTAGCTTGTGGTATCACCTTAATCTTCATCAGGCATGACTAGCACTACTTAAGTCGGTACATTTTTTTTGCATGACCATAACTATAATAATTTTCATGAATACAGTTTCATGGGAATAGGAGATATGAAGTGGACACAAAATCATGGGGCCTCAAATCTTTGACCTTTGAGTATAATAATGACCTTGAGCGGGCCTTATGTGACACTCATGTCTTGTAAATGGTCTCAAATACCTAACAGTAAAGCTAAACTTTATTAAAATCCTACAAAGGGGAAAAGGAGAAAAAGAGTAAACAAAAAAGTTAAGACTTAAACCTTTGACCTGAAAAATATCATACCTTGAGCCGCCATGACTGATTCATGCATTCTGCACATGGTCTCAATGTGATCAACATTTTTGACAAGTTTCATGAATAAAGTGGTTATGAAGGTGTTACAGACATACTGATTTACATGTGGACGAAAGTCATTCTGATTATTTCCTTTACTGCTTTGCGGTAAAAGAATAACAACAGGAACATGCCTGCCCAAAAATGCTTAATCACATTTAAACATTCACTAATATAAGACCTTGTACTCAAACTTGCTTCAAGTGACCATGTTCATATTTGTTGTATATGATCAAAACACTGCAACTCAGAGCTTTGACAGGGATAATATGATATGTTGAAATCTTGAAGACTTCTAACTAAATTGTTCTTCAATGGGGCAAAAACTTTGCAAATTGGGCATCTTTTTACCTGCAGATAGACTAGAAATCATGGAACATAAAAAATTTCATCATAAATAAGTTATCAAATGAGCATTCAGAATGTTAATACATATTATTTCTCTGATTTGATCTCATGACCTTATAATCCACCCAATTGGAAGAGCAACTTTAACTTGGGCAAGATATGGTCAAGATAAATATTCCGCCAAATCATCAAAAATTTAAAGTAATGAATATGATTTCTGTTTGACCTGTTAACATTTTTACATGTATTGATCCTTGACTTTACCAAAGTAAGAACCTTGCCTAGATATTGTCAAGATAAGCACTCTGACCAAGTTTAATCAAGTTAACCTTCACTTTGAATTGACTGTACAATGACCAAACATAACAACAGATGACAATAAAAGGGACATGTTCACAGATTTTCGTAGTTGTGAAAAATATCGATAAATATGTGTACTCAAACATCCATCATGTTTTTATTAGCAAGATAAAAAGTTCAATTAAACATATTGCCATCTCCATAAATTGACCCAGGTCCTCTAGGAGCAAAGGTCACACACTACCACTGTGCCCAGGCGCCTTCGTTTTTATTTTTTTAAACCATAACCCTTGCTATAATAATACTCAAAGTATATTCAATTATTATCATGGAAAATTGTTACAAACCCCTTAATTTTAAACAGATTTCAAAAAAATTATCCTAAGTTAATGAACCAAATATTAGACAATTTTCTTTGTCAATAGCTCTATTTCTTTTGTTTAAAAATAAAGAATAAATGCTTTTTATAATATATGACAATAAATTTAATTTTATAATTTAAAAAAATGTGAGCAAGTCCCTTTAACATTATTGGTACATGAGAATTATTATTTATCATACAAAATACGGAGTATGTATTCACACATTCCTTTCATAGCCACCCTTTCTTCTTTGATTACTTTCATAAATACAGATTAATCCATGTCAATGCAATGTATGTGGTATTTGTATATGACCGATGTATGTATTTTGTGTTGAAATAAATTAAACAAACAGAGATATAGAGCCCACAAGACAAAAACATGTATAATGATATACACCTTCTCCGCATATTTGCGTTTTGTCCGATCCCCCCCCCCTTTTTTGCCTCTGCTCGTATTATTAATCGGCATCTTTTTATTAGTTAACACAACTCTTTCCTATAAATGTATTGGTACTTGATTTATTTCAACACAACTTTTTCTTTTTCATTGTGTCACATGACTTGCAATTACTGTTTATGTACATATTTGTATGTTCACATGGGCCTATGGCCTACTGATTCTGAAATAAAATCTTCTTCTTCTTCTTCATCTGATAAATAAAGACCCTATTCTGAAAGCAATAGCTAGGATACTTGGGAGTTAAGTGGACAAAAACACCAAACTTAACCAAATTTTCATTTTTCTAATTATGGAAGGGGCCATAATTCTGTCAAAATGCCAGTCAGATTTACATTTCTTTACCTGCACATTTTCTTATTATTGTTAGTAAGTGTTGCAAGTATGAAAGCAATAGCTTTGATACTTTAGGAATAAAAAGAACCTATACACAAAACTTTACCAAATTTTCAATTTTCTAAGTATAAAAAGGGCCATAATTCGTACAAAATGCTTGTTACAATTGTCTGCTCTTGTGTATTGATTCAATGATTGGGGTCATGTTGGTATAGAAGTATGCAAAATATGAAAGGCACATAGAAAATATTTCAGGTGGTACACAAACTTTAACATAGGGTTATCAATAATATGCATACTCTAGTGGAAAAAGGGAAATAATTCTTACAAAATGCTATTAACACTTGTCTGCTCTTGTTTATAGATTGGGGTTATGTTGGTAAATAAGTATGCAAAATATGAAAGCATTATGTCAGGGGACATAGAAAATATTTGATGTGGTACGCAAACTTTAACATAGATTTATCAATAATATATGCATATTCTAAGTGAAAAAAGGGCCATAATTTTTACAAAAAGCTTGATACAGTTGTCTGCTCTTGTTTATAGATTGGGGTCATGTTGGTTAAGGAGTATGCAAAATATAAAAGCAATATGTCAAAGGACATAGAAAATATTTGAGGTGGTACGCAAACTTTAACATTCCAACGCTCATGCAGACGCCAGGGTGAGTAGGATAGCTCCACTATATATATTCCATATTAAATAGTCGAGCTTAAAATGTGGAGACGGAGGTTGGGGCAGCAGAGGGGAGCTAACCTTTGCAATACCCACTCTGTCAAGGACCGGGGTGTCAGAAAAAAAATGCTGAGGGCCTGTGTACATCAACTTAAAGTTGCTCTCAAGATATTCTGCCACAACAAAATGGTCTACAAAGCCACTATCCAACCAACAAGTGCCAAATCATTTACCCCAGCCCAAAAAGCTTAATCAGAGAAAATGCAATCAAAGAAATGCAAAGTTATGGAACTGTTCAAAGCATATGGGCATATAGAGCTCAATAACTTAACTCACCATAAGCTTCAAATAAGTTATGACATTTTTTTTTATTTATTCATCAAATAACACCTTTTAAATTCATGAAGTGACTAAATTTTAGTGAAAGAATTACTTAATTTGAAAATGCACCAAAGTATTATATATTTTGTAAATTAATTTAAATCATATATGTCCTGTCCTGTCTTGTCTTTTTCTCATTATAAGCTTGTTAATTATACAAGGGTGGCACAATCTCACAGATTTATAGTGTCTTCAATTTTTTAAAAGGCTACCTGCAACTTGCCTGAAAAGCAACTATGTAAAAACAATTGTAGAAAAAACTCTCAAAAGTTGTATAATCCTTGTATGCCTTGGGAAAACATGGGCAATAAGTAAACTTATATTTCCATCTCAAAATAATTCAAGTAAGCAAGTACATGCAGACCAGTAACTAAAAGAATTATCAAAATTTCCCAGAAAAACAGACACATTTCAGAACAAAAATTGCTGAATATATCCCACTTACTGAACACAATTTTTCTCACCTCGAATGGTTTTAAAATGGCTTTTGAATGGTGATGTGTCTCTTATGCCAGATGATGATCGTCCAATGAAAAGGAATTCTTCTTCATCAACTTGCGGGGAACCTACATGTAATAAGAACATTGTTAAATACAAATAAAGTAATATTGTGTTTTTTATTAGGCTCAATAGATTAAGAATGAGCCTTAAAACTAGTGAAGAAAAGCATGTAAACATAAGAGGCCAGGACAATGGGCTATAAAGCATTCACATTAGCCCCTTTAAGAAACTAAGCTATTTATGAGGAGGGGCTGCAGATTTCAGAATAATAAATGTCCTTTATACATTCCTAACATGAACATAGATATTTAATTTTCATGAAGATGACAATACATGTACATATGACTTTTGGAGTGTAAAGAAGGTTGCGCTATAGCCAAATGAGAAAAACTACCCGGAACTCTGAAGCAGCCCTTTTTTCTACAAACATTTTCAATCTCAGCCGATTAATTATTCAAATAAATGATCTGAAAAAGTTTTATTTAGATTGGACTAAGAATGTGACTTTTATAGTGTTTACATGGTTTCAATATAGCCATATACAGTCGAAACCCGATGAATCAAACTTGCCGGGACCAACAGCAAAAGCTTGAGCCATCCAGAATTCCAGCACTTATGTTTCAATAATAACACGAATCTGCAATAGGTTTATATCTCGAGTCAAAGAGTTTTCATAATGCCTAAACTCCTTTCTATTTTGTTCGTTTGAATTAAAAGGAAACAAATAATACTTTCTATTAATTTAAACAGATATTTTAAAACAGCTACACATAAAATAAAATAAAATCATACAATAAATTTATCTTGAATCTTCACGTTTTTTACAATATTCAGGGGTTAATGTTATTAATAGCACGAAAACAAAACATGCATAAGCACTATATTATCAATATTATACTAATAATTATAAACATCGCTAAAATATATAACAACACTACATGCATTTATTTATTCACTTCCAATTTTAAGAATAACATAATTTCAGTATATGTTTTGTTCATAAAGTTGACAGTGTACAAAGTGTGATGCAGCAACGTAAGATTTCAAACAAAATGTTATCTTTTGCTCAAATCAATTAACGTTTGAGTGAATGATATGTTTGAAATTATGGCTAATTGCCTTTAATAAAACGCTCCTTATCATTTAACAGCTTTATGCAACCTGAAGCGAGTTCGAGCTAAAAAGTGAAACTTTTGAAAGGGACTGTGAAGACTGATTTTTACTACGCCATTTGCATGCATAATGCTAAATCACCTTCTTCAATTTCATAACAAGATTTATTTATGAAAACATTTTAAACTTAATATTTAACATTTTAATTATGCAAGGTAAACTGTATTGTGATAAAAAAAAATATGTGATCTAATGCCTGTGAATGATGACAGCAATCTTTGGATTGAGCTATAATTATGTCTATACCTTAGAAATATGGTAAACAGAGCCATAGTTTTCAACTAACGACACTTTACCACGTAATCTGTAGTTAACAATTTGTTCGTGAAATACACTTTGCCTTACCAGGACAGTAAATATTCCGTAATCATTGAAAAAGTGGTATTGCTTTCTGATTTTGATTCTCTTTTGTTTCTAGACTAACCGTTCCCATTTAAATTTGTTTTTAACTTATGTGTGAATCTCCCAGATTTTGTGAGATTTGTTTGTTCTTGAAGTATTTACCTCACAAAACGCCATTTGCACATAAATCAACAAAGAAATACCAAACATATTTTAAAAGATCCATTTTAATTGAGAGATTGAGAAACGACAGCCAATGAAATCACTTGTTTCAAAAATGCTTTGGCAGAATTTACCAGTTTAATATGCGGAGAGGTTTTGCAGGCCCAGGATATTTCTGGCTGCTTATGAAATGCTTTCACAGCATTGGTCGTACCCCCTCCCCAATTTTTCTACGAATTAACGCTAATCTCAGAAATGACAACCAGGACAAGCGGATCCTCTGAATCCTGTAGAAAAATTACATCTTTCAATTATTCAACCCTCGGAAACTCCACAGAAATTAATAGGAATATAAAGCAATAAAAAATCAGTACATTGAGGAGAGTTTGAGTCAATCGAAAATAAGAACCAACCGAGTTTCGACTGTATACAAAATTAATATGCATTTATTGGGATTTAACCATTTATTGGATGTTGTACATGGACAGTCAATTTACAATTTGTAAGTGACTTCATTATGTTGTTTCCTCTTAAGACTTAATATTCAATCATCCATTCAGCATTATATATCCATAAATGTTTTCTTCATCAAATAAAATACAGTGTTAAAATCAAGTAAAAGTGTATGCTTTAAAACTTTAAAATGTCAAAAGCCAATAAAAACACAATAGGTGTTTCTGTTTTAACCAGAACAATAACCAATACTAGCAAGATATTTCTTTTAAAAATATTATCAGCCTATATCATGACAATGAAATCAAGTTAAACAAGAGATGTGTTTGTCAGAAACACAATGCCCCCTACTGCGCCGCTTTGAAGCAATTTATTTGACCTTTGACCTTGAAGGATGACCTTTACCTTGACCTTCCACCACTCAAATTGTGCGCAGCTCCAAATTGTGATACACATGCATGTCAAATATCAAGTAACTATTTTCAATATTGCAAAAGTTATGACCAAGTTTAAGTTTTTGGACAGACACACAAACACACAGAGACACACATACAATGACAGACCGGCCCAAAACAATATACCCCTGATCATTTGATCTGGGGAAAAAAATGTTTCTATTAAGGAAACGAAAACAAAGGTTTAATTGATGTTGTTTTTTTCACTGATTATTTTCATAGCATAAAATAATGTGTTTTTATAAGCACATATATTAAAACCACTCAATAGTTTTCATTGATAAAAAATATACAACAAGAAATCACATACTTTATATGTGTCTTCCAAAGGCTTATTATGAGTTTATTTGAATGTTTTGAAATTTATATATAAAATTTAAAAAAAAATATGGAAAAATTAAATTCAAGTAAAATTTAAGTAAAATCAGCTACACTTGCTGTGTAAATACAAATAATTCTGAAAATATTCACTTTTAAACAGTATTTTTGTGATAATTAGTCTATAAGAATATAATGTAAATTCTTTTGAATAAGCATAACTAACTTAAGTTTTATCAGAAATATGTCATAATTATCAAAATAAGGGGGTGGATGAATCTATAGGAATGGATGAAACAATAGGAAAGAAGGTTATAAATCTATATGAAATATTCATGCGATCATTTTTACCGTAGATCCATTATACAAAATGTTTTCTTACCATGATCTTCATTGGGAGATACATCTTCCACCAGTTCAGGCATCTCCTGGAATCTCTTAATGGACTCCTCTACTCGCTTTGTCTTGTAGCGGGAAGAAAACACCACCACAATCATCCGCCATACATCTTCCATTTTAGTCAGTTGTGTACAATTCTGCAGGAGACTGAATGCCTTGATTGCATTTTGTCTGATGACTTTATTGGGAACTTTGTCCCTCAAGTAGTCCCTGCAAGTTTTAACCATGTGGGCTGAACATATATGTATCACAGTTGTGTCTGTGTCAGCAGGAATCTTAGCTGTTATCAGCATGTAACAATATTTGATGTACACATGAATGGTAGTGCAGTTCAAAACTTGTAGAACACTGTGGATAATTGCCCAACTGAAATCCATTTCCACACGTTTAGGTGAACAGTGTTTTGTGCACTTTTTCAATGCAGTGAAAAACATCAGCAGTGGATTGACTATGGCCACTGTGGTTTGATTTTCCAGGAGAAACTGTAGCACAGGCACCACAGAGTTGTTCAGTCCTTTTTGCACCAGAGCATAATAAAGCAATTTGCGGCGACTTTTTCCAGCTAAAAAAGCTACACCCCCAGTGGCATCAAAGTAAAAGGTTCCATCTGCATTCTGTATGTTGTTCTTTGCTGCCATCAATGACTCGTAGGAAAACAGTATTGTAGAGAATGGCTGGTATGAGATGGTCTGCACATAACCTCGCAAGTTGAGGCTATTGCTTTTTCCAGGAAGACAGTCTGCCAGGGTTGATGCCACAATACATAGTTCTGTGAATGGATCCTTGTGTTCAACCTCAGCCAAGTTCCACTCACTCTTAGCCTTTCTAAGGACTTCTTTTGATTGGGGTTGTGTGTAATTCCCACTTGAAAATTGTTTGCGGTCCATGCTCCCTAGTTGTTCATAGAACAATTTTGAAGGATTCGACATTCTCAGCCTTTTTTGTGTCTCTTTACGCTGCTGTCCTTGAAGTCGCCTTTTTTTAATTGCCATGCGCGAGTGTCTTTTATATGGGTGGGTAACAGTTACAAGGATCTGTGCACTCGAGTGTTTTGGAGGCTTCTTTCTCATTGAAAAAACAAAGGCCCCGCAACCCTCATGCTTGCAATGTGCGTTTGCCCTAAAGTAACCACCTCTGGAACCATTGTATACAGTATGGTTCTTGAAGGTGAGGACACATCCTGGTATCATCTGGTTGAATTTCTCAGCCAGAAGTGATGGCCAACCTGATCCTTTCACTAAAGTGTGTGTTCCTTTTAAAGGCCGGATCTTCTTCCATTCCATATATTCTAAAATAACAGTGAACTCTTGAAGAAATTGGTCCTTCACTTCTGACTGTTTGCTCAACATACTGTCATCAAGAATGTCACTTTCATTTGTCTTTTTCAATTCCATCGTACTTTCATAAGAATGTTCTGTATTTTTTGGCGGGGTGTCTGCCATTTTAGGATTTTTCATTTCAGGATTCATTTCTGTACTGCCCATGTCAAACATACCTTCAACTAATGTTTCATTGGTTGTTGGTTGAGGCTCCATTTCAGATGATACCTTTTTAGGATTTTCCATTTCAGGATTCATTTCTGTACTGTCCATGTCACTTATACTCTCAACTGTTTCATTGGTTGTTGGTTGAGGCTCCATTTCAGATGATACCTTTTTAGGATTTTCCATTTCAGTATTCATTTCTGTACTGCCCATGTCAAACATACCTTCAACTAATGTTTCATTGGTTGTTGGTTGAGGCTCCATTTCAGGTGATACCTTTTTCAATGATATGATCTTCTTATAAATTGATCTTCTAAGCTTAACAGTGTTCATTTTGAAAATATGCAGACATATAACACCAAGAACTGAATGTGGTTCTTTAATATCTGCTTTCAGTAGTTTCAGATGAAGGTACTTTTTAAGGAAGTCTTCTTGGCCTTCAAGAGACACATACTTTTGTGGACGCACCATCTTGAAACTGAAAACAATATTTCTCCTAAATACCATCAGTAGAACTAAGTATTTCAACAGGTTCATAAGCCAAAAGGCGCTCACTTGAAACCCCAAGGAAATAAAGGGTTCTGAGAAGTAGGTGGTCATAGGATTTCAGAACCGACTTGTAAGGGAAAATATCCCCCGAAACCTGGAAGGAATGATTTTGAGCAAACCACAATCATTTTTAGGAGTGTTTCAAAAATGTGTTTACTGGAGTGATAAACTGCTTTTCTTATCAATTCTATTCATTTAAAGAATATTGTGCACACAAATGTGAATTCTACACTGGCATATAAGTATATCCTTTAATATGACTTAGTGAAGCAATTTTGTCCCACATTATCCTGTTTTTGTATTCTAAATATATCATTGGTACAAATTCTCTCACCAATCTTCTTTTGAACATTAAGCAATAAATGTGGCCTGTAGATTACAGCATGCTTTTTCCATTTGGAAAAAAAATATTTTAAGGATTGGGATTTTCTTTGAGCAAACAGTCCATTGATTTGGAGAAAAATAAACTTTAATATAACTCGTTATAGTGATTCCAATTACAAGAAAAAAATCTCATAAATCATAGCTATATACTGTTAAATAAAATTGAGATATACATATGTACTTATAAATACGCACTTCTTTCTAAAAAACAATTAGAAACAAGGGCTGTTTGTAAAACATGCATGCCCCCCATATGGGCTGTCAGTTGAAGTGGCAGCCATTGTGTGAATACGTTTTTTGTCACTGTGACCTTGACATTTGACCTAGTGACCTAAAAATCAATAGGGGCCATCTGCCAGTCATGATCAATGAACCTATTAAGTTTGATGATCCTAGGCATATGAGTATTCTTGAGACATCATCAGGAAACAATTTTACTGTGTCGAGTCACCGTGACCTTGACCTTTGACCTAGTGACCTGAAAATCAATACAGGACATCTGCGAGTCATGATCAATGTACCTATTATGTTTCATGATCCTAGGCGTAAGCTTTCTTGAGTTATCATCCGGAAACCATTTTACTGTGTCCGAGTCACAGTGACCTTGACCTTTGACCTAGTGACCTGAAAAATAATAGGGGTCATCTGCGAGTCATGATCAATGTACCTATGAAGTTTCATGATCCTAGGCGTAAGCTTTCTTGAGTTATAATCCGGAAACCATTTTTCTAAGTTGAGTCACCGTGAACTTGACCTTTGACCTAGTAACCTGAAAATCAATAGGGGTCATCTGCAGTCATGATCAATGTACCTATGAAGTTTCATGATCCTAGGCTTAAGCATTCTTGAGTTATCATCTGGAAACCATTTTACTGTTTCGGGTCACCGTGACCTTGACCTTTGACCTAGTGACATGAAAATCGATAGAGGTCATCTGCGAGTCATGATCAATGTACCTATGAAGTTTCGTGATTCTAGGCATAAGCGTTCTTGAGTTATCATCTGGAAACCATTTTACTGTTTCGATAACGTTTTAACTTTGTAGCGATTTGCTAGTCATACATTGCTTAGAGTTTAATAATCCCGATATTTCTGGTTCTCCGCTTTATATGAAAAACAAATGACAAATTGTCATGTTGCATTTGATAAATTTCATGTTGTGTCATGCCTTGCAACATGCTAAGTGCTTATTGCTTTCGTCTTGTTGAATTGCTAGTGTAATTACTAGTGTTAATTTGTAATTAACAAACTATAAAGCGATAAAAACTTGAATAAAATAGTACTGAATGGATGTGTGTATATGTATATGCACGAGAATATGTGATTTACATTTATCAAGTAACGACAGGTGCAATCAAGCTACTTAAAGCTAATGCTTTAACCCTCTTACAGTTTTAATAGCAACATATAATGTACATTAATTCGTGGTTACAAATACCTGATCTTTACAGATATCTTTAACTGTCTAATTGTGTGTATCAGGATAATGTAATTTACATCACACTGACTTAAAATTATTGATGTAAAAAAATATATAACTACAGTACTAAAGGAGGTATTCAAGATGATCACGATAACATGTTTATTTTAATTTTGCTTAGGAACATTTTGAAGAAAATTAATGACAGACATGTAATTATTTTTTTTAATTTAAAGTACCGGTAAAAGAAACAAGAGGGCCAAGATGGCCCTAGATCGCTCACCTGTGATATGAGCTTGCCCAGTGGCATGATTTGAACAGTCTTTGTCATATATCAAATATCAAAGCTGCGTGCCTTATTTAAGCACATTTCACTTTTGTGACCCCCCTGGGCTGGGTCAAATTTAACCCCAAGGTAGCCCTAGGTCCTAGAGTTAATGCCAAGAATATTTAAAAAAAAAACACACAAAATAAGCAAGATGTTAGGGTATATAATGTTCAGTTTTGTGACCCCGGGGTCAAGGTCAAATTTACCCTAAGGGCATAATTTGAACAAACTTGGTAGAGGACTCTAAGACATAACTGCATACCAAATTTGGTAGCCCTAGGCCCAATGGTTTTTGACATAAAGATTTCACAAAATAGGCGCTTTATAAGTGTTTATTCAATCTTGTGACCCCTGGGGCAGGGTCAAAGTTGACCCAAGGGTCATAATTTGAACAAATTTGGTAGAGGACCATTATATGTCACTTCATACCCAATTTGGTAGCCCTAATCCCAATGGTTATGGACAAGAAGATTTAAAAAGTTTTCACAAAATAGGCCCCATATAAGCGTATGTTTAATTTTGTGACCCCCAGGCAGGGTCAAATTTAACCTAAGGGGCATAATAAGAACAAACTTGGTAGAGTTATGAGATGTCACTACATACTAAATTACTTATTTGGGTAGCCTTATGCCTAATGGTTAAGGACAAGAAGATTTTTAAACATTTCACAAAATAGGTACTATATAAGCATATAATCAATTTTGTGACCCCCAGGGCAGGGTCAAATTTGACCCCTGGGGCATAATTTGAACAAACAAGAAGAGGATTATACAATGTCACTACATACATGTACCAAATTGTGTAATGGACAAGAAGATTTTAAAAGTTTTCACAAAATAGGCCCTATATAAGCATATTAGGGCCAAAACACCCTTTTTTGGGAAGGGGCCTCAGTCTTTTTTTAGGGGAAAAATAGCGCGATTTTTTCTTATTTGGGGAAAATAAGAAATTTTGTTTTTCATTTGGATAATGGAGTTGATACATGAAATAAATTATATTGGTTAGCCACAAAGTTAGGAAGGTACAGATACTCTACAGATACAAACTTGCACTGACTGTGGATTTAGATTGCTTGGTACTTACCCCTCAATTGGGAATTTTTGAGTCCAATTAGGGGAAAAAAAGTGGTTACTTTGGTTGAGGAAGCGGCCGATATTCGGCTTCTTCAAAGAAGGGTTTTTTGGCCCTGCATACAGGGTTGGCATATTGTCCGGTCAATTGAGTATTGACCGGGCCGGCGGTCAATACCCGGTTAAAACCGGACAATACTGGTTGATTGAAAATTATAGCATTTAAACATCACAAAGGAAGACTTTAAGCTATTCTTTATTAAATCATTCATTAATCTGTAATTGATAAACTTTTTTTAGTTATTTATTGTAATAAAAATTTTAAAAGCTGTAAAAAAAATACTTCTTTATTATTTATGGAAACGCCCTTAAATACATAGGGACTAAGGCAATAAATTTATCTCAGCGTATCATATCTGTTACTAAAGTATTATTACTATTGTAGTTACCTTAGTATTTCACTGATCTATTGATATATCTAATTGATAAGCAGATGGACAAACAGAACTCTTGTGATTTCTAGGGTTATAAATCTGGCCCCTTAAAGCCCCAATTGGTAATAAAATGCATGCAGTGTTACATGTATGTCTCTGATATTGACAATGAAGCGAATCTGCCTTAAGGCTATTTCATATCACTTAAACAAAAGAAGATAACTTGCTATTAATTTAATAGTTACTTCTAGCTTGTCTCCTTTCAGAGTATTAAGAGTTTTTATTTCCTTTCATATTTAAAACAAAGGTACTTGAANTTAAAAAAAAAAAAAAAAAAAAAAATTTAGGGGAAAATCATTTTTTGGGGAAAAATTTCTGTCAGAGGGGAAAAAAATATCTAGGGGAAAGGGCCGAAATTCGGCGGGTCTTTCAGAAGGAAAAAAACCCCTGTAGAGGACTATTTGATGTCACAACATACCAAATTTGATAGCCCTAGGCCCAATGGTTATGGACAAGAAGATTTTTAAAGTTTTCACAAAATAGGCCCTATATAAGCATATGTTCAATTTTGTGATCCCCAGGGCAGGGACAAATTTGACCACAGGGGCATAATTTGAACAGACCAAGTATAGGACTATACAATGTCACTACATACCAAATTTTGTAGCCCTAGGCCTAAGGTCATGGACAAGAAGATTTTTATTTAGTTTTCACAAAATAGGCCCTATATAAGCATATGTTCAATTTTGTGACCACTGGGGCAGGGTCAAATTTAACCCCAGGGGCATAATTTGAACAAATTTGGTAGAGGACTATTAGATGTCACTACATACCAAATTTGGTAGCCCTAGGCCCAATGGTTATGGTGAATTTTAATTTTGTGACCCCTGGGGCAGGGTCAAATTTGACCCCAGGGGCAAAATTTGAACAAATTTGAATGAGTTTCACCCCTGGAACATTTCTGAGAAATTTCATCAGAATTGGACCAGAAGTTTAGGAGAAGATGTTTGAAGGAAAAGTTAACGCAAGGACGCACGCATGCACGACGGACACAGGACCATGACATAAGCCCCGCTGGCCTTTGGCCAGTGGAGCTCAAAATATGAAGAACTTTTAAAGTTATCGCAGGATCCAGAAAAGTGTGACTGACTGACTGACTGACTGACTGACTGACTGACTGACACACACAGAGCGCAAACCATAGGTCCCCTCCGGTGAAACCGGTAGGGGACAATAATGTTTACCACACAAGTTGATTTTATTTGTAAACTCTGTATTATGAGTTTTCTTATACAATGCAATTCAGCACTTACTACTTAATTTTCCTATATGCAATATTTTGTATAATAAATGATAAACATACTTATTTTCCACATTAATTTAGTTTGTTTTGTACAAGCTATTGTTTTGTTGTTGTAAAATACTGTGTTGAAGAAATATTGTAATTATATTGTGTTGAAATATAACACAATTATAATGTTATATGAATGTATGTTGAATGTATGACACTTATATTTATGAACCCATCAAAAAGATGTACATGAAATCATGAAATACTCTGTTTATGAAATGCAGCCATAATACTTAATAAAAAGCTTAATATGTAGCCTCTTTTCCTGTATATTCGGCCACTTAAGAGTTAAATTGACTTTTTCTACTTAATAAAAAGATTTTCAGCACAAGTGAGACATTTAGTTAAACATGTTATATCTTCACCACAAAAGTATGGCATAATAATTTACAAGGCAGGTATTTCCTTAGTAACAGGCCAATTCTAGGTGGGCACCCTAGCAACCCTGATTTGTTGGTATCTCTCCTATCAATCTGTTCAGTCATCATTTTTATAGGGAAACATAAAACTTTTGAAGTAATTTGGATATATATCATTAAATAAATATTCTTATAGACTACTTAACACATAGTATTGTTTAAAATAGAATATATTTAAAAAAAAAATTGGTATTTACACAGCATGTGTAGCCGAATTTATTTAATTTTTACTTAAAATTATTTTTTTCCCTAACAAAATCTAAAATTTACATATTTTTAACCAAAATACAACATCTATGTAAGATTTTTTTAAATAAGGATAAGTAACTTAAGTTTTATAAGAAATATGTCATACTAACCAAAATAAGGGGGTGGCCGGGTGTGTAGGAATGGATTAATAGATAGGAAAGAAGGCTACATTATATTCTATATATGTAATACCGAACAGAGTGAATAAAATGCAATAGAGTAAGCCAAAAATGTATTAAGTTATTTCAACTAATGTTAGCCAATCTCTATGTTTTCTGCATTGGAAATTTGACAATTAAACAACAGCACAGGACCACTAAAGTGCACTGTAATCTGTATCATGCAACAACATATTTTTGTGAATGTCATTTTACCTTGAAACCTTTTTCCGAATTGTTCAATCTTGAGAAGAATTTAAACCTGTCACTTTCACCTCGACTGGAGGGAGGATGGTAGATGCCCAGTTTCTTCCATGAGTTTCAGTCCTGTTGCTCACAGATCCACACATGTGTTCAGGTTACACTATACAGTCTCTGCCTAACCCATCTTTCTTTCTTCAACTGTTAAAAAAAGAAATATTATGGCTTATTATTTTTTTATTTATTACATTTCCTTTGAACCAAACAGTATCATAAACACAACCTACATTGGCACTAAGGAAAATAACTTCGTAGCCAATTTCTTGGTCTAGCATCCGCAATGAGCATTGAGATACAAAGAGTTAACACAGTTTAACCCTTCCCTTGAAATAACTTGGAGCTAATTTTTGTTCACAATAAAATTAATTATAACAATAATTTGTATTGACACATTTTAAGTNTATTTAACATCCTTTTCAGCCTATTTAGCAAGTTTAGTACATAGGTTGAAACAAACACCCTATTTAGCCTATTTAACAACCATTTTAGCCTATTTAGGAAGATTAGTAAATCCCTAATAAGCCTATTTTACAGCCTTTTCAGCCCATTTTGCAAGTTTAGTACATTCATATTTAGCCTATTTAACAGCCTTTTAGCCTATTTAGCAAGTAAAGTAACGTACATACTATTAAGCCTAATTAGCCTTTTTAACAGAAGTTTTCTAAGCCTTTTATGCACTGGTAAAACATGGAAAATTCATCTTGCCATCCCAAAATTATTGAGTCAGTCTCCTGGTAACAAGTACATGCAGTAACCAAAAGAGTTATCAAAATTTCCCATACAAAAGAAATATTTTACAACACAAATTGCTGAATGTATCCCATTTAAAGAATTTTTCTCACCTCGTATGGTTTTAAAATGGCCTTTGAACGGTGATGTGTCTCTTATGCCGGATGATGATCGTCCGATGAAAAGGAAATCTTCTTCATCAACTTGCGGGAAACCTTTATGTAATAAGAACAATGTTTTATACAAATATAGAATATTGTTTTTTTTATAATGCTCAAGGGAGGAAGGATTAGCATTCAAAAAGGGGAAAAAAAGCATGTCAACAAAAGGGCCATGGGCTCTAAAGCCTGAGACCCTAGAAGGAACTTAACTATGAGAAGGCGCTGGCGGAGTTCAGAATAATAAAAGGACTTTATGAAACATAAATATTTAATTTCTAGGCACATTTTTATGGTCCAACTCGGGCGAGATCTTATTAGAACAAAAGTGATGTTCTGACAAAGTTTCAGGAAGATTTGACTTTAAATGTCACTTCTTGAGTGTTATAAGCGTTTTCTTTCATTTGACTCTGCCAAACAGTCATAAGAACAAATGTCCTGACCTGAAGCTTTATGAAGATTGGACTTAACAAAAAACTTCTTGATTGTTAACAAGGCTTCACTATTGCCACACAAGGAAAACTGCAGAACCTATCTGGTGGCCATATTTTTCAACATACCGGAACTATTGTTTTTTAACTTGGCTGAGATATCAGTAGAACAAATGTTTTGATAAAAGTTAATAAGCTTGCACTATAACAATACAAGGAAAACTGTCAATTCATGCTCTCACTTTTTATGATGCATTTGTAGGGATTTTGCCTACAAAATGGAAAGAGAGATGGGGTCAATTGAAAACGGGCAGACCTATTTTGTTAAAATTTATTGGATGGTGTTCATTGTTAATGACTTAATTATGCTGTTATCACTTAAGAACTAATAATCATTCAGGGCCCTCAATCCATTTTAGGGGAAGCGGGTCG
>VMBQ01006651.1:14862-50362 GCA_007657795.1 Dreissena rostriformis | reverse complement strand
TTCTGATGATCATTATGTGTTTGCCCCTTGAAACCTAGGTATAGACACCAAATTCATCAAATTTGATCGTATAGTTACAAAGTTATGATCATAAATAGGTCTTTGCGGCCATCTTGGCAGCCATCTTGTAAAAAATATCTTTTCGGAAGTCCGATTGTAGTAAAATTTTGATATTTTTTTAAGGACCTTCTACCCTACCAGGATCAGTTAAAAAACCTTTTGTAGCAACTTTTTGGTGGTTGAAGGTATTTTTTTCATATATTGACCCTACTACAGTTATGTAATTTTTTGTTGAATTCTGATTTACCCCACCCACCTTTTAATGTGAATAAAACAACAACGCCGCGTCCGTTTTAGATGAAAATAGCATCAATGTAAAGAATATTGATGCCCGTACACTATACAGCTATAAAGTTGAAATAATTAACAAAATTACATTCAACAGAAATGAAAGTTTGCACTCACTTTCAATTTTTATGCCTTTTTTCGCCTTTTTTTGGTACTTTTTTTGTCATTTTTTAAATATTTGTCGATAAATATGGCAGAAAGTGACCTATTTTGCGAAATAAAACATGTTTTCCATTGTTTATTTAAGAAAAATAAGAATCAACTTCAATTTCAGAAAATTCAGACTGAAAAACAGATAATTGGATTTTTGTATCATTTTTGGCGGCAATCTTGGACGCCGTCTTGGATTACAAAAAACGAGGAGATATTCAATAACACAGTGACTGATTATATAATGAAAATCATCTTCGTTACGATCTTGATTAAGATTAAGAGGCAACATAATTGTTTCAGTAGTCAATAAATATATATGTTATGAGGGAAGACTTTGTGGTTATTGGAGACTTGGGCACTGAAAATAATCAAAAAAGTGGTTTAATGCATATGTATAAAGTGTCGTCCCAGTTCGACACAGGCTAATCAAAGACGACACTTTCCGCCTAAACTGTAATTTTGTCAAGACTTTCTTAAACAAAACATACAAAAAATGCGGAAAGTGTCGTCCCTGATTAGACTGTGCGGACTGGTACGACACTTTACGCACATGAATTAAACCTCCTTTAAACAGAGCGAGGGTCATTTAATCACATACAGTATACAACTAATTTATATGTAAACCGTGCGAAAAGCGAAAAACAAATTGATGTTGGAGAGAGCTATCTCTCATAATGTTTTGAAAAAGTTGAATTGGGGGAAGAAAAACAACATAAGAACAGTTAATTTCAAAGTCCAAGTGTCATTTGTGTTGTTCAATTATGGTTTAGTTATCGATATTGCATCCTTTATTAATTTAATAAGGGAATGTTGTCCTGGTGTGTATTCGAGTTCTAGACATGCTGCAGTGAGGCAGTACGCAAATTGTGTCTGAAGGAAAACCATTCCATTTATGTACCATTTGTATTCGACTCATAACAATAAATAATAAAAAAGGGAAATTAACATTATAGATAAGAAAAGAAGATATCAAGTAAATCGCTCATCGTTTAAGACACCAATTGCTTCAGTCCGCTAAGGTACGCTTAGGTGTGTTGGATACAGAAAAATGCATTGGACAAAGGCCCTCCGTCGTGATTGATCAGTATTTAACATAAGTGTATGTATATATTATACATAAAAATAGCAGAACCAGATGCACAAGCACAAATAATACACTTTCGATTATTCCTCTGTTTCCGCTTCCTCCTTCGCATAGTCACATCAATAACAGTAACAACATAGCAGTTTATGTTCTTCCATCGACATTTTACGCTATTTACCATAGCTGTTAGTGTCGATCAAATGTATGTACAAAATGTTGTCATAATTATAATATGTTTACAGCGATTTCAATTAAGACAGACAGCGTGGTTGCGATTGGTCCGCTACTAAAATTTGTGTCGCGTGAGAACAATTCCAAACTCCAAAATGCAGACAGGTCTTATGACCTAGAGGAAATACTAGAACGGTTTTCCGTTTTGTTGCTCATTTTTAGCCGCAGCTGTTATCAATATTTAGTATCCAATACATCTTAGAACAATCACGTCAGAAAAGTCTTCCATGTAGTTTTACCAGAGCATCGAACAAAACGAGATACTATGAGTCTCTGTTGAGATATACACGAGCAGTTCTTAATGATTCACCGGATTGTGCATATCTGCAACCTTCTCGTCAAATGATTAATTGGAGGGTTTGTGGTGTTGTTTGTAAGCAAAACAAAAAAGTGATTGGTCATCATTTCCAATAGTCAATTTACCTCTTATTTTATGTAAAATATTTAGACGCGCGCGTTCTTCGAACAATACTATTTTAGTTGTTTCATGTTTTTGCCGTATACAGACATTTAACTACGTTCAATCATGAATCATGGCGAACAAGCGAAATATATAGTTTTAGTCTTCTTACAACCAAAGAGGATATATGCTCTTTGGAAGTAAAAGCACTATAGCTGAATAACTGAATAATTGCAAGTAAAATAAATGAATAATGGTATGGGTAAAGCAAGTTAAAAAATGTCTACTAAATATAAAACAATAAATAACTCACACAACTAAGCATAGAAGAGTAACTTCCTTGGGGATTTAAACGAGCCAAATATGAACCGTAATCAATCTCAAACCATAAATAAGTTAAGAAACATTAACTTGAAGCATTGCGATTAAAATTAAACAGCAATAAAAGAAAGAATTACATTTTGTGTATCACACTTCAATAACATAATACATCACTGTTTCCCAGAGTAATATTTCAACTTCTGAGTGACGATGAAATTTAATTCATTCAGCCTATCACTATTTGAGAGGTTTTAAAGACCTATTAATATCTACTGCGACGCTCAGAAAGAAGCCGTAATTAGTGGTGTAAACTATCCTATTTATTAGTTTTGTTGTATTAAGTGTATTGATATTCAATATAGGCGCATAAAATAGTTTTATAAATATATCTTTATTTGTGTTTAATGCTTAATTAATACAATTTAATTCATTCAAACTAAGCATAGAGTCAATGTCCATACATATATGATGAACATTTCCTGCGTATTGATTATAAACGTTTCTAATAAATTATTTAATTAAAGATATATATTGTGTTCCAATAAACAGTATTTTAGTATAAAATCCGTGTATGGCCAATCCAAAGCTTCTTAAACGCTGCAGACAGTTAATAACAAAACAATAATTATAAAAGTGACATTTAAATATTTACTGGAATATTTCAAAGGTTGTAATCATGCATATCGTTACTTATAACTATATAATAATATGAAATAATTTTCTACGCATATGCATGCATAATAAACATATGTGTGTGTTTATACATGTAACATAATATTGACGAAACATACACAAATAATATTTTGCTTAGAAAATTGAAATGAATATAGATCTTGCACAGGAAGATTTAATGATAGGCTTTCACAGACTTTCCGCGAAAATGCTCGTATACATCTAAAATGAACATGACGTTTGTAGTCCGTCTTGATAGTTTGAAGACTATTAAGAGCTAACTTCTGAAGATGAAAGATCAATCCGGATTTTCCGATAGCTAGTTAAGAGGTTTATCGAGCATGGGATGATATGAAATACACATACCCATCACTTGACAACTTATGAATGATGCTGAAACACGAACGGATTTGACATTCTATATCCTTAACCCATAAAGACAATTAGTATTGATGTGGCTTAATTTGCACTTGTAGGACTTACCAGACATAGTGCCAGATCACAAAATATTCTACAACTAATGAAGACTAAAATGAATGTTCATGCTTTATGTTTAGAAAAACATCAACAACAACCAGCACAAAAAGAACAAAATCATCAACACAAGACACATATATGACTGTGCATTAAATTTATATTTTGCGATTTATTCATTGTTTTGTTTTTTAAATCTGCTTAAAATATATAAAGATATACACATGATCGTGTTCCCGTGTGGATACATGACAATGCCATGGAAAAATACTTCCTTATCATCGTATCATGTCCATATTTTGAAACAGTCTTGTTAATGTATGGTGAGATCATTAAACAAATGAATTTAATTACATTTAAAATATATATTAAACAATACGAGTATATGCGTATAAACCCATGGAATCTTTTTTTTAGCTAACAAATAACAATTTATGCATTTAAAAGTTTAAACATAGAAACTTAAATATTAAGGGAAAGTTTATGCTACGCATAAATTGCAATCAGCAACTATGTTTTTAAAAGAGGTGATCCTATTATATGATAGATCTATATATAGTGAGAAAAAAACACGTTTCCAACTATATACGAAGTGTTTAATGTTTGTAAATAAATAGCATGACATATCTTCCATTTTTATTGGAAAGCTATCATTTCATAAATGGACAAAATATGTAATACTCGAAACAATCTTATACTTCTTCGAGAAACCCGAACCGTTGGTAATAACATGGTGGGCGTGCAGTTCTTCCTTTCGACCGATTCTAATATTCAGTTGACATGGAATGATGCTGCTTACTCAGAATCCATAATTGAAAACAATATATAACGGAACAGGAATATTCACATGGACAAATGTCTACACCGATTTTACGTACAGTTAGAGCGACACTCGGGAACACTAGCGATTTATTCGCTCCCTGATTTCCCATGGGAATACCCGTGCGATACTCGGAATGAAAAGATGTCTTTTGAATCGAGGGATATGATTGACCGTTTTGTTGCTCCTTTGAGCTTGTGCAGTTTTCGAAAATTCGCTTCTAATATTTCATTGAACAGTTAGATTATATCTGCATGTCAAGCCGATTAAATGCCGACAATAACTTTCAAACGGACCGCAGGCATCGGTACAAATAAATAACACGGTGTGAAGTCTGCTCCATCTTGTTATGATTGTAACATAATGGTTATTGGAATTCACAGTGACAAACCAGATCATTTGAGTTTTCATCGCGATTTATTTTTGTTCAATAAATTCTAATACAACGTTTTCCAATGTTCTTGATATACAATTCAACAACACAAGACAAGCGACCTACATCATCAATTGTCAAATCCAGACTGTTCTTTACAGAAAATGAAAATTCAAAACTTACAAATCTGGCCGTTTACAATTTTGATTGGCCAATACATCGCTAATGTTCCGCCTCAGAAGTGGCAGACATGCGCTAGACAGAAATTATCTTATTTGACCATGTCAACGAATGTTTTTGATGGCCAATTAAGATTAAATTTCCAGAGGCAAGTAAACTGCACTTCAATAGGCAATAGTTTTTACTTCTACCGGTATGACATATTTTATCGGTCATGACATCCGTAATTCATACAGCCTTGAGGTAAGTGTCGACCTACAAGCCAAATTGTTGGTTAAACGCATTTACAACGTAATTTAAAATATGCCTTTTGGAGTTTTCTTTTTTGTGTTTGGCGTATACCATCATTTTCTTTATTATTAAACATATATTACATTATATTCTTTATAATTAAACATCTATGAATAATTTCCAAAATTCAAGCATTCTATTTGTGAAATTATTACAATTGTGATAAAGGATTAATTAATAATTTTCTGCAATTATTAATTTCTAAGTACCAGCTACGTTACAGATTGATTATTGTGTTGCTTATCGAAACAACAAAGTCAGTGAATTGAGTTACCATGCGTCTGTTTTCAGAAAGTATGTTATATTTGAGTACATGATTGTGATATCACGAACAAAATTAATCATTATTATCTTTACGGAATCAAAATCATGAAAACAAAACTAATTATTGAAATGTATCGCATACATGTATAAACTTTTTGCCTTATCTAGCTTTGCTTTTTATCCCATTTAAAATCGGAGGGAGAATCGTCGTTGTCCGTCCGTCCGTCCGTCTGTCTTGTCTGTCTGTCTGTCTGTCTGTCTGTCTGTCTGTCTGTCTGTCTGTCTGTCTGTCTGTCTGTCTGTCTGTCTGTCTGTCTGTCTGTCTGTCTGTCTGTCTGTCTGTCTGTCTGTCTGTCTGTCTGTCTGTCTGTCTGTCTGTCTGTCTGTCTGTCTGTCTGTCTGTCTGTCTGTCTGTCTGTCTGTCTGTCTGTCTGTCTGTCTGTCTGTCTGTCTGTCTGTCTGTCTGTCTGTCTGTCTGTCTGTCTGTCTGTCTGTCTGTCTGTCTGTCTGTCTGTCTGTCTGTCTGTCTGTCTGTCTGTCTGTCTGTCTGTCTGTCTGTCTGTCTGTCTGTCTGTCTGTCTGTCTGTCTGTCTGTCTGTCTGTCTGTCTGTCTGTCTGTCTGTCTGTCTGTCTGTCTGTCTGTCTGTCTGTCTGTCTGTCTGTCTGTCTGTCTGTCTGTCTGTCTGTCTGTCTGTCTGTCTGTCTGTCTGTCTGTCTGTCTGTCTGTCTGTCTGTCTGTCTGTCTGTCTGTCTGTCTGTCTGTCTGTCTGTCTGTCTGTCTGTCTGTCTGTCTGTCTGTCTGTCTGTCTGTCTGTCTGTCTGTCTGTCTGTCTGTCTGTCTGTCTGTCTGTCTGTCTGTCTGTCTGTCTGTCTGTCTGTCTGTCTGTCTGTCTGTCTGTCTGTCTGTCTNCGTTCCCAGGGCTTCATTGATTCAGTATCTTTAGTAATCTAGCCAACCAGCAATAAGCACTATAGAACACTGACCAATGGAATTCATAACTGAGTTTCACGGGGCAAATATTGGAGGAAAATAATCAGTTAGCATTTAGATCTAGAGGTGAACAGATGGAAAAACACACTTGATACAGATTTCGAGGCGAACGGATCGGTAAAGATCCAATCATGTAGTTATCAGAATGTAATTGTATGACTGAAAATATGAACTATAATAGATATTAAATTGGACTAGAATTCGTATATGGCGTTGTTGTTGAATATTTCGTTTCACCTTATACGGAGTAATTAATATTATTGGAAAGGGACGGACTTGCCCTATTCGCAATGTAGCGAAATGTAGTTGATGCGAATCTCGTCATTATGGCAATATGCGCATGACGGGAAAACGAACAATACGTGACAGCGTCTTACAGGAGTCAATGAGATAGTTTTCCTGTCTGGCGACCGTCGTATATATGGAACATTGAGGTTTGCATACATGTACGGAATTCTTCGTCGTAATACACAAAAATGAATGCCATTATAATAAAAACATTATTAAATGTCTATGTATAGTTAAAATGTTACCATTATTATTATTATATTGTTACACTTACAAGCTGATATAAATGCGGGCATTACTATTGATCAATTATCAATCCATCTTTTATTATTGCCCACGACGCAGTCAAAACCTCTGAATCCGCTGATGGATTACAATCATCCCTGAACAATTTACTTGCGTATTGCACGAAGTGGAATATTACGGTCAATGTCGACAAGACAAAACTTGTCATCTTTCATAAAGGCAGGTTAAAAAGGGGATATATTTGGATTTATAACAGCAATTATCTTGAAATCGTGAACAATTTTAATTATCTAGGAATAGCTATGTCAAGCAGCAGCGCATTTATACAAGCCACAAATACTTTGTCAGCCAAAGCGCTTAGGGCGAAGTCCAGCAATCAAACTAATTGTTTCGAAATATTTTGCCTATAAGCGTGCTAATGTATTATTTAAGTGTTAGTCTCACTTCATGTCATGGTCACTAATCATATATTGAAATATTTACTGGAATATTTCAAAGGTTGTAATCATGCATATCTTAACTATCGAGAACAATGTGAACATGTTTAATGATGAACTAACTTACCAATCTTTGTTTCTTTTTTTAATCTGAACGGAATCTCATACCAATTATAGCGCTAATTGAAAGCACATGTAGTAGTCACGAGGACGCATCTTTTATGTTTTTAAATAAAGTAAGTATTTCTTTGTTTGAACGTTTTTGTAAATTTAGATGTTAAATTATTACTTCGAATGACATAACAATTGTAAGGTTTGATCAAGATCTTCAGTTTTATATATTGTGCGTCAGATATTACTGATATAACAAAATCTACAAAATAAACTGCGGGAACAATGCTTATTTCCTGGTGAATATTAGCTCCAATTGACAAAAAGTTCGTTAATAAGCACGGCTATTGTGTAAAATGAACAGAGCTCTTTTAGGAAATTACATTGACCAAACGCACGTATATACCTGTTAGTGTGCGTTGACTGCCTGAACCCACTATTATTATATTAGTCTCTAACAGAGCCTGAAACTTCATTTAATAAGTGTCAGCAGAATGCATGTTTTTTTAGTTGTGAAACATTATCCAGTAATAAACTGTTTTAGACAGACGTATGCTACTTTCATTGACACGTTTATTGTATACGCTTATGTGAAAAATACAAACAGGTTTTAATGAATGTTGTTTTGCATATAAATAAAACAAATATCATTAGAAGATTCAAAGAAGATGTTTGAATCAAGAATGATAAGAGTTATTCCTTAAAAATAAATTGGTATTTTTAACGAACTAGTATAACATTGTCTCTGAAAAAGTCTTTGGTATTGTGTACGCATATACATGCATATATGTGTGTTGATATATGTCAACTAATTTTAACGAAACGCGCACAACAAAATAATTATCGACACAATAATTTGAAAATGTATATACAGCTAGCAGAGGACGATTCAATGGTGGGTTTTCACAGACATTCCAAGAAAATGCTCCTAAACATCTTAACTGAACATGAAATTTGTTGTCCATCTTGCTATGTTGCTTTCTTTCATAAGATAAGACCATAAACCGCTAGCATCTAAATATGAACGTTCAATCTGCATTTGCCGATAGGTAGTTAAGAGACTGAGCAAGACAAGATATGAAATACTTACTACTTGACAACTTATGATAAGGTTTCAAATAAGGAGAGATTATATTAAGTATATATATATATATATATATATATATATATACTTATCGCCGCAGAAAATTAGTATAAATGTGGCTTAATTTGCATTTTTTTTAGAAACAGACATAATACCAGATCACAAAATAGTCTGCAACAAATGAAGTCGTAAATGAGAGTCCAATGCTTAATGTTTTGAAAAGCAAAAACCAAAAATTATAACTGTGCATTACATTTATATTTTTCATTTTCATGGTTTGGTAAAAAGCCGCAAAACATATAGAGATAAGTTTTTTAAACATATTCAGCGGTGATCAAACATTGCCGTTTCCCCTGTGCAAAATTTAAAAAAACATATACCAACATTTAAAATAAAATCAACATATGCGTCAGTTCATTTTGTTCTAGTTATCCATTTGAATGTCAACCTTCGTTTACTTGCGATGAGAGAGTTGTGACAAAGTTTTCTGAAAAAGTAGCACTTTAATTATATTAGATAAAAAAATATTTAATCAAGACTAAATTCAGGCATACGCCCAGGAGGCAAAACTGTTGTGAATTCAATTTCAGTGAAACAACACTATTGGGAATATTTCAGTGTTTATTTTACAATTCGAGCCCATGCCCACCGCTTTGCTGCAATGTCACGTGCTTAATAAAGGGGAACACACGGTATGAGCCCCTTATTGTCTGTGTTTCAAACAAGGTGTATTATATTTGGAATTCACAAACCAAGTCTCTCATAAATCTTCGTAACCGCACAATTGTATGCTGCATTTTTGTCGGATAAATGACAATGCCACGGAGAAATACTTCCCTATTATCTTAACGTGCCCATGTTGTGAAAAGAGGTATGTTTTATAAGGTTAGATCCTTAAGCAATTGAATGTAGTAAAATGTAAAGTATCTTATTAAATATGAATATATATAAATAAACCAATAAACTATTTTTTTTTTGTTTCTTCAAAACAAATAACAGTTAATGTATTTGAAAGTTTAAACATAGACAATTGTATGCTATGGAAGGCTTTTTGCAACGCATACATTGAAATCATCAAATACTATTTGTAAAACTTAATCAAATAAAACAGACCTATAAAACTCATTATGGATTTCTCTATAAATGTAAAAGGTTCCAACAATATGCTAAGTGTTTAATGTTTGTAAATAAATAGCACACAATATATTCCCTGTACATCAGAAAGCTATCATTTCATAAATGTTTATAATATGTTATACTCGAAACTTCACATAATTCGCGAAGAAAAGCGAACTGTTGGTAATAGCATGCTATGCTTGCAGTTCTTTCCTTTGATCAATTCTAATATTCAGTTGACATGGAATGATGTTGCTTATTCGGAATCCATAATTGAAAGCAATATATTACGGACCAGAATTGTTCACATGGACAAATGTCTACGCTGGTTTTACGTACATTTAGAGCGACTCTAGGTAACGCTAGCGACTTATTCGCTCCCGGATTTCCCACGGGAAACCCCGTTCGATACTGGGAATGAAGAGTTGTCTTTTAAATCCAGAGATATAATTAACCGTCATGTTGCTCTTTTGAGCTTTTGCAGTTGTCGAAAATTCGCTCCCAATATATCATTGGAAAATTAGATTAGATCTGAACGACTAAATGCCGACAATAACTTTCCAACGGACCACTGGGATCGGGAAAAATAAATAACACGGTGTGCAGTCAGCTCAATCTTGTTATGATTGATTTTTGTGTTGCTTAAAGAATGAACACAGACAATTAATTTGATTATCGTGCGTCTGTTTTCTGCAATGTTGTTTAATGTATTATTTAAAGATAGTGCATACATATATTAATCTAATACCTTATCCCGGTTACCTTTTTAAGTTATTCGATGAATTGAGAAAACATTTACTCGTTTATAGTTGTCCATAGAAAAACACCATTGAAAACAAAATCAATAAATAAATTTAAGGTATCATCTTCATCGATGCTTATAATTAAGTTGACCACATCTCAAATGCGCAATGCGAAATTCATTAGTTTTATGCAAGAAAATTTAATTGGATAGTTGCTATAAAGTAGAACTTGCCGTTTAATATGGCATCAACAACCCTTTCATCTGGTGTATAAGCTACTGTTTTGACGCTCATGAATGGTTTCATTTACAAATATTGGCGCAAAAGCGGAATTAGTAGAATGCATCAAACCTTATAAGCTGTATCATAAGTTGGTCGGACGCTTTAGAATTGGACGTTACTAAAGATATATTTTCTTTGATTTATTGTTGGCGAACCAAATAGTCAAAAGAAGGTGAATAACAATAAATGTATATTGATGTATACTATATTCGATTTATGATTCCGAAAATAATTATGTTCAGCAAAGAGCAGCATATTGTCATTGACGACAAACGCGTTGGGATCGTGGCTTCCGGAAGTGGAAAGTGCAAAATATAAGGAGATAAAAAAGGAAAACTCAGACAGTACGTGTAAAGTGGAGCCCATACACTGTGCACGTTCTTAGACAGTACGACCACGATCTGAACAAAATGCAGAACGGGGTGTGAACTTGCTTGAACGTGTAGTTTTGGTCAGAAAAAAAAAATACTTAAATATGATTCAATGACGTTCATACACAGTTCGCTATACGTGCAGCTCGTTCCAATCCCGTCCGATCCCGTTTCCTGTACGTCTTTATCCAGTTTAAATCGGGTCAATTTTCCCATTGTCCCCGTTTGTATACCGTTTCCAGTCAGACCGAGCCCGTCCTCAGCCAGTTCGATCACGTTCGTACGCAGTTCTTCTTTATTCGTTGTGCAATGGTGACTCGTTCAAAGGCAGCTCTCACTCCGTTCTACTACGTTCTTAGTACGTTAAGGATGTAGTTGCAGCCACGTTCTGCACGGCGATTATAAAACCGACTACGTTCCTGCCAGTTCTCAATTATGTTTCACGCTTTAAGCCGACCAGACGTACATTTGTAATGCCAGAAAGAAATAAATCCGCCAAATTTGAGGTGCGGCTAAAGGCTGCCGCAATTAAAAAAACACAAATCAATATCTCAACTGAAAAACGTCAAGAAACTGCAGTTTTCCAGTTCAAATCGGGTCAATTTTCCTATTGTCCCCCTTGGTATACCGTTTTCANCATTGTATATAGACATATTTTAATAAGTCTCTAACCAACAGCATATCAACTTCAAATATATTAAATAATATTGTTAATATGATAATGATTTTTTTTTGTAATAATAATATTTTGTGTGAATAGAGTTTCACTTCTTGGATACATATTGCACACTTAGGACAATTAATAACGCACTTATAACAAATAACCGGCCTTTGTATCGTAGTTATTTAATAAATAATTTCAGATTGACATGTTGCACATAAATGCATGTTTTTAAAAACTTCTTGAAACATGAAATGTTTGTAAAACATAAATCCCTCCACCAACCCCGAAAATATATGCATGACTTTTTAACGATGTCTCTCATATAACTTAAATCAGCCAGCAATACAAATCAATAATTTGTTAAATTATCTCACTAACAAGTTTTATTTGCGCACACGTTGTTTATTTAGAGGATTCAATTAAAAGTATTGAACGCATGATGACGGCAGAACGTAATATCGCCATACAGTGTCTTATATATAAAATAATGTTTTATTATAACTTAAATCTCCAATGCGAGATTTATGTACTGTGCATTAAATTTCTCGCCCTGATGGAAATACCTATATAAATGAATGTTGTGGGCCCCTTTGACCCTGACTTTTGACTTATTGACCTCAAAATGGATATGGGTTTTCCACTTATCCCAAGTAACCATCATACGAATGTGCATACATGTGGGTCAAAGCGTTCTTTAGGGTTGGGAAACAAATGGTCCACGGACGTCCGACCGACCGATTAAAGTACAGATTTTCTTACCAAAAGTAACATTCAACCTCGAAGTTTGACCTTGACCTTTGAGTTAGTGAGACGGGTGATAGACCTGATACTTTGTCTCGTCATGGCGGTCGTCTGTGGTAAGTTATTGGTATATTGCATGATGAACGACAAAGTTTGAGACAAGCTGTTGTATGGCCAAAAATGACCACTTACCATGAACTTAGCAGTTTATATAGGGATAAGGATTAACAAGCGATACGTCGTTTTATGGTGGTTTATATTATTCATAGTTATTTCAACTATATCAATATGTAAGGCAAGTTATGGCAGAAACAGTAATGTTTGAGGTTTTCAAAGAGTTTAAAGTATTGTATTGCTAAATTTGAAATTTGATCGCCAAATCTCATTTGACATTTGAAGTAGTGAGTCGGATATTACATGCGTCACGTCGTCTCATGATATTAAAAAATTGTGCCAATTTATTTTACAATCAACAAAGGGCAAAGGTATGGCTAGAAAGTACTTTTTCAGCTGTAAATAGCAAAATTTGACCTTTGACCTCTAAATGTTTCTTGACCTCTATTGAATGGAGACGAAATACGTCGTCTTATGATTTTCGACATTTATGCCCAAGTTATTTTAAAATCTATTAGTAAATGGGAAAGGTATGGCTGAGACAGGGAATTTCGGACGGACATCCGGACGGACGGATTGCGGGACAGACAGACGGACAGTTCGTCTTCTTTATTTTGCAGTCTTCGAAAGGGCGGGGGGCAAGAAAGACATTCGGATTTATGTTTATACATATATGTATTTGTATATTTCGAATGTTTGTTTTGCATTTATTTGCACGAATCAAATTATCAAACAATCGCAAAGTTTCTTTATGAATTATCATTTCAACACATGAAATAATAGTATTTGTTGACAACGTGAGTGAATATCATTTAGTCTTTATATAAATCCATACCTACTAGTAATACAATTTTAGTGGATAAACTAATCTCAGTATGATTTCGAATTTGATTTGTCACAATAGTTACGTCACGGTGTTTCGTAGGAATATTTAACGTTTTAGAGTTTGTTGAAATCTTAACCATGATATGTTTATGCATTAAAGAAACAATTAATAAATGTATATGTCTGAAAGCTGATACAATTCGGTTATTGCTTGCGTTTAAGAACAGTTTTACTGTAAATAAACACACATGTGTGTATTTAATTATATTTGTTTGTATTAACATAACAACATCGTAATGGTAATTATTCGAAAATAGTTAACAAACATACATTCATGAATATAATATAAACAATCTATGTTTTCGTATTTACGATCTTTAGATCTATCATTTACACACTAAATGCATGTTGCACATGACAATTGGTATAATTGGGTTGTATGTTTATACTTTCCAATTATAATGGTCATATATCAATGCTCTAAATGTTGTGTGTCAAATTTTAACACAGGAAACTAGTAATACGAATGTCGGCAATTGTCGATAACGCTGACCGATGTTGTTACAGTCCATAAAAATTGACATTTGATCATTAATTTACAGCTTTAACCTGAACCTTTTACATTTTATTCTAACCCTAATATAAGAGATAGGGATAGAGTTGTAACAGGTGAAACGCCATCTCAATATTGTGATTATTTGTGGTTAATACTTTTAAAATTCCATGATAATGCTGAAGTTACAGTCTTGAAAAGCTTTTTTATATTTAAATTGTTATATGACCTCTGAGTGGACCTTGAACTGTCGGCAACAGGTCGCGTCAAATGACACTTACGCTAGACAAGTTGTTATGACCAAATTTAAAAAATTGAACTTTAAGTGAGGCATTGACTTTTGAGGTAAAGAGATGGGTTTTAACCACGACAAGTCTTGTGTTGGTGGTCAATTGTGGTACGTTCACGTAATGGATATTTAAGAGCATGTACTGTTTACTCGCAAATATCATAACTACAACGAAAATGTGTAAGTCTGAAACAATTTTATTTATTTTTTTTCAATTTTGTCAATTTACCAAAACGTGAACGGGTCCCTTTAATATTAAATAAGAAATTTTCGGCGTTACATATATTGATGTTTTTGCGAATTATAGGAAGCGCCACAAGCTTTGTCTGTTTTCAACACTCACCCTGCTATTTTATGTGTCTTATAATTGACATCATTTTCCTAAACAAGAATGAATTGAAGAAAAACCCAATCACTTAAAACTATGTACGAATAAATGGCAAACATACGTCAGTTCGCTGTTTTTAATCAAATGTAAATACAGCTTAATGAATTCCACATGGTGTTATGTCGTATATTAATGCTTAATATTTTTTTAATTATGAATATTATATTGACTTCTGGATGTAGACATAAGCGGAAAATGTTTGGTGTATATATGTGAATGATAAGTCTCTTTTTATTAAGTCAGTAACTGTAAATCTGTTCGAAAATGTGTTTTAATAATCAGTTTAATATTTAAGGAGATGTATTATTGTAATTTCTGATGTAGAATAACTGGATTTGGTTTCCGACGTTACATTCCAGTTTTGTCGATCATATCATGTCATATCTGTACTTATCGAACATTCGTTTTTCCCTGTTTAAATGCGTGTATTTATTTAATAATAAATACAGATACAACTGACCAATGGTTAAAGTGCAAAGCCAGATTCTACCATTCGTATTGTGTTTTAACTGTGTTATTAATATCAGTACACAAATTGAATTACTTACCCAAAGTGACCATGCTTCCTTTTTCTTGTTTATACTTTAATGGAATACAAAACTCTATAATAATAAGTGATTAATTACAAAACAAATCACATTAACAGCGTACTTTAATTCTGATAACAATGATCAAACAACATAAAACTAAATATGTTTTAATTATTGAAAATTCTATCATGATCCTATGCATATTTATTGTTGTATGCAGTTAAAAAGAAATCATCAATTTATATCTTATTTGTTTGTACCCGTTGGAATGTTCCATGTCTTTACATGATCAAGTAATTCATTTAACATCATATGTATTTGATAATACCAATTTTTAGTAGTATTATAGAGCATGATTATTTGAAGCACTAGGACATATATAAATAATCATTATCGTATTCATAACATGTTTACTTTACAAGGCAATTCAATTTAAACGAACAACATATATGGGACCATATTTGAATTAAGCAAATGTGAAAAATGTATTTCTAGAAGTAACATGAGACATGTTATGACTCAGTCAGCTGCACGTTTACATTTCAAAACTGCAAGGAAGAATACTTATTTTTTATACATAATAAATGTAAAGCATATACAGGCGTGTTATGGGTTTTGAATATATATATATATATATATATATATATGTAAATAGCAGTGCTCATTACTTACTCATTCTAGTTATCTAAAACGCTTAACTATCTCGATTTGTTGTCATCATGGTGCCGATATTATAAAGCATTATGATTTGTGTTTGTAATGTTTTCGTTTATATTCTTAGCCTTTACTAACGCACATACAATAACATGCGCATACACATACAGGCAATGTTGATGTTGGTTATCAAACATCAAGGGCACATTGTAATTGTGCAAAACAATACAAGAAACTACTTTTATTTTATTAGTGTCAATTTCTATCCCGCAATACATGCCCAATCATGTTCAATCTGTATTATTTATGGACTGTATGTATAGCGACAATAAATACTTGTTCTGATTTTGAAGTGTTTTCCGTGTTTTGTACTTTATATCATAACCATACGAAATCCAGTGTTGTTATACACATAAACATATATAATTATATTTTTATAATATTATTTATTGACATATTTCACTCAGATTGGTATAGATCTGTATAATTTCATGAGAATAATGTTACTACATCATACTCAGTACATGAAACTTTACTATAAATAATACTAAGTCTAGTAAGATTTCGTAAAACATTAATGTGATACAGGGTAACTTATACACATTAAGACGTAACCGAAAATAATTGCACATGTTAATATAATATTATATTCATAACTATAATGTCGATTACGTTTACCGAATGATTATACAAAATATTGCTTAAACTGCTTTTTCTTAAAATTCACTGCTATATTGATATTCGTTTGTGCTGCTGGTTATTGGTCAGCCACAAGACAATTGCATTTTTATTGTCATGATGTCACATGTGTAGTGCATGCATTTTACATGCGATTCCAAACGCCGTCGATTGAGTGATGTCAAAGGCAAAAGTACCATTTATAGTTCAATGTTTTAACATGTTTATACTACACAAATTACTTATTTCGAGCAAGAAAAATATACTTAAACGGTACATGCTGTTTTATTGACGGTGTGGGTTATAAACTTTTAACTATTCTGAAGATGGCCATGGTGAATTAACTGTATCATTTTAAGATTTGACACGCTGCCTTATGTTGGGATCTTTATTACCAATATCAATGATTAGTGTTTGTTATTCCGGATATACATGTGTAACGATATTGCGTTGGAAGTTTCAGATGCACGTACATCAAACATCCGATTCGGTCGGAGTCTCTTCTAAATATTTGCCTTTCTGTCGTCGCATTCAGTATGGAATACATTATCAACGCTGTACCACATGGGCATCGCTCCTTAGAAAATATCAAACGATGTAGTGTGTGTTGATGAAATAATGTCAGTTGACTTAGCCTGTCGGTGTTCTGATTCACTAAACAAACATGTTCAACGCTTAACGATAACAATATGCAAGTTGTGTGTTTATTGCTATAGTAATAACAACGTTGCTATGTGCTTTTTGATTTGCCATATATATCACACTTATAAATGAATCCTTTAATGAAATGACTGATTCACAAACGAGCCTTAACCAAGTATGGAACACATTTTGCAACATTTGACGCTGTTAATTACCATGGTTGTCGTTAACAGTTCCCGTTGTTTTCTCCGTGTTTCCTATCATGTACAATCATGATTCCGACTCATTCAATGTGTATTTAAAATCGCCAAGTATTGTCCGGTTTTGTCGACAATACGATGACATTGTTTTACCTTTGAACAAATCTTCGCAGATAAATGTTCATGTAAACCTGTTGATGCAGATAAAAAAAAATCATTTAATTATACCTAATAATGTTTCATTCGCTTGAATGCTGTATAATAAAACAATAAATTAATTTAAATCTTGTCCGTTTGATTTTACAATTCTGAGTAATACCCTTCAGTTAATATGTGGTAGACTACTGCAGACACAAATCTTAAATTGCTCACTAGTTCAGATATAAATGAGTGTTATAATTATCGTCACGTGATCAGATAACAATAAAATGCAAACAAATTAAGGTTACGCAATCTACAGGAACATATCAATATTGACGACTGATTGAGTAAACAATCTGTATATTTTTGATAATCTGTGCTATGCTGGGCTAATGTGTTGTCAACGTTGGTAACTAATCTTTTCTTTCACTTTAATCAACTGAAGCATATACCGATCCGTAATGACGTGTCAATGTAAATGTGAACGTCCAAGTTTAAATTACTCACTGTTTATGATTATTACTCAGAAGAAATGTTCTAACCAGAATGCAAAATGCCGCTCGTTTGCTTATTCGCTTATTGACAAGTAAACGTCAATAAAAAAGAAATAATCTAGAACTATCCCCGCATACATTTTGCCAAAAGAAATTGAAATAGACAACTTAAAGTATTGATGTATATAAACGTATTGGTTCAACTAGAAAACTGTCCTCCTAGCATCGGTCTTTCAATGTATGAAGTGTTCAGTTAATTGAAATAAGAAGTTATATGGTATACTGCGAACAAACATTTATATATGAGGAAACGTGACAAATGGAAATATATTTATATTAAAAAAAAGCATTCGTTTTAGATTGTTGGAACTGCACTTCGCCTAATATATCCATTGATGAAGTTTGAAGTCAATTCATTAGTATTTTCCAAAATGGCCGTAAAAGTAAAACTGGCCGAGAGCACAACCTCTATAGATATAATGAACAACCCAGTAGCATGAGCAAGGTTATTTAGCCGAAGCCCATATTATGCCTTGTATATATGGGTAAGAAACCACATTTCGCTTTGCTGAACGATAATTAGTCTTTGAACTTATCACCGATATGTTAAGGAAAATATTAAAAATTTGCAATCCAAATGTTTAAAGCTTTTTGAACGCAAGGTAAATTAATACGAGTTTAATTGTCAAGAAACCACAATAGATAACATCGATGACAGAAAAAGCACTTTTACAATAAACGTGTTTACATGTTGCTGGTTTTTTGTGATTTCGTAGTTCAAACACGTTAAACTTGTTGTTCTTAGAAGTTATTTACTTATAATTGATATTTTTATGATTAAGTATGTATATGACTTTGAACTTCTTTATTTTTGTGATGTTGAAGCAATTACCATTATTCAATCATTAAAGACCCATTACTACTCAAAATTAATGAAAATTTCGTACAATATTTCGTTAAATAAAACTAAAAAATTAAAAATCTATGTTCCATATAGCAATTGCCGAAATTTAAATGCCAGATGTGGTCTGGTAACATAGATGTTTGTAGATATACAATACACGTTTTTATTTGTTTGTGACACAATTAATTCCATTTAAATTGCCCGCAAATATATCTATTCATACGACTCAAGAACACTAAAATGGTACAATGTTAGTGATCATGTGTCGTATGAATAGATATCAGTACGGGAAATTAAAATGGAATTCATTGTGACACGAAAAAATAAAAACGTGCATTTTATATCTACAAACATCTATATTACCAGACCACATCCGGCTTTAAAAAGTTTGACTTTTGCTATAAGGAACATTGATTTTGTATTGGATGACTTTATTTTACGTAATACTTTACAAAATTTCCATTGATTTTTGAGTATTAATGAGGCTTTAAAAGTCACGATTTTCAAAACATTTTGCCAATAAGCGTGCTAACATAATTAGTGTTTAGTCTAAATATTTTTTTAAGTCACTATATGTACAGATAATAATAATAAAGAGTTGTTCTGTACACAGAAATAATCGGACTATTTAACCGGTTGTCATCATACGCAGCTTAACTTTGTAGAACAATCTACAAATAATACTAAATAACTTATAAACGATTGTTTCCTTTACAGTATATCGCTATTTGTTAACCACAAATACATGTAGAAGACTTCACGGCGCATCTCTTTTATGTTGTTTTTTTAAATATAATTCGTATTTTTACCTGTTTTAACTTTAGGCGTTAATGTAATACTTCGAATAACATAACACGTCTGCAGCATGTAACATATATTCAGTTTTGATCCATTTTGTTCCACTATTATAAATGATACTGCAAACTCAACAAAATAAACTTCAGATAGCAATTCTTATTTCTTGTAGGATATTGGATCCGTGTGTGCGAATTCCACTGACAATGAGGAGTTATGTACTTGACATCTACGAGCCTGTGAATATTCCCGTCACATCCCGAAGTTATTATTTTGTAGGACTTTGCCTTATCATCCAATCTTGTGATAAACATATAAAACGTAAATCCCTTGTGCGTATGTTAGTTCCATTTTCTGCATACACTTTATGAGTCCATGTATATTAAACTCTGGACAATACTAGAGTAATTGTCTCGCATAAAATTGGTTAATAAGTACGTATATGGGGTGTTATGAACAGACCTCTTTCATGAAATTACATGGATGAGACGCACTTATATACCTGCTTATGTTGACCGCCTTAAACCACAATTATTATCAAAGTTTCCCACATGGCTTGCAT
Organism: Dreissena rostriformis; assembly: GCA_007657795.1. Taxonomy (NCBI): domain Eukaryota; kingdom Metazoa; phylum Mollusca; class Bivalvia; order Myida; family Dreissenidae; genus Dreissena; species Dreissena rostriformis. Next base: position 29,908 of record VMBQ01006651.1, on the reverse strand, counting down.
TGTAAGTTCTTCAAGATGCATGTTTCTTAGTTGTAAAATAATATCCAGAGGTCAACTGTTTTAGACAGACGTATGCTATTTTAATCAACACGTATATTGTGAACGCATATGTGACGAATACACACATGGTTTAATGAATGGTGTTTTGCATATAAACAAAACAAATTTCATAAGGAGATTCAAAGCAGAAGTATGAATCATGAATGGTTATAGCTTTCACCTAATAATAAACTGGCATTTGTAACGAACTATTACTTTGTTCCTCAAATCATCATATGATTTTCTATGCATATGCATGTATATATGTGTGTATTGATATATGTAACATAACTTTAACGAAACGCTTGCAAAGGATGTATATAGATCTTGCATAGGACGATTGAATGGAATGCTTTCACAGACATTCCGAGAAAATGCCCCTAAACATTTAAAATAAAGATGACATGTGTTGTCCATCTTGATAGTTTGCTTGATTTCGTAACATAAGACTGTTAACATCTGAACATGAAACTGTTAACATCTGAACATGAAACTGTTAACATCTGAACATGAGACTGTTAACATCTGAACATAAGACTGTTAACATCTGAACATGAAATGTCAATCTGCATTCGCCGGTAAAGAGGTTTACCGAGGAATAGAAGACATGAAATACATACCACTTGACCACTAATGAATAGGGCTGAAACACGAACGGATTTGACTCTCCATATACTTAACGCATAAAGACAATTAGTATTAATGTGGCTTAATTTGCACTTGTAGCACTTACCAGGCATAATGCCAGATCAAAAATTAGTCTACCACAAATGACGTTTTAAATGAATATTCACTGCTTTACTTTTAGAATCACAGCAACAACAACCAACACAAGAGGAACAAAAACATCAATACAGAAAAATATATAACTGTGCATTCAATTTATAATTTGCGATATCATTGTTTGGTAAAAATCTGCTTAAAAAATTTAAGAATAACTTTATGTTATACACATTGCCGTTTGCCCTGTGCACAATTTTAAAGACAACATGGTGTTCCAGTTATCCCTTTGAATGTCAGCCTTCGTTCCACATTAATGGCTTTGAAAGAGGTGTGACCATTTTTTTCTGAAAAGGTTGTAATTTTATAATATGAGATCAACAAATATATAATCATGATTAATTCAGACAAACACACAGAGGGCAAAACTGTTTTAAATTCAATTTTAGTACAACAACACTATTGGGTATATTTCAGTGTTTAGTCTAAACTCCAAGCACATGTTCAACGATGACGTAACTGAGGTCAAGGTCGTTGCAGGGGCCACCGCATTGCTGCAATGTCACGTGCTAAATAAAGGGGAACCTACAGTATGAGCCTTGATTGTCTGTGTCTCCCATATATCTTCATAACCGGGCAATGGTAAAATGTATTTGTGTCGGATAAATGACAATGCCACGGATAAATACTTCCTTATTATCTTAACATGCCAATGGTTTAAAACGGGCTTTTTTACGTAAGGTGAGCTCATTAAGCAAACGAGTGTAGTAAAATATCCAATTCATCATAAAAAGATGATTTTATGCTAATAAACCTAAGAAATCATTTTCCTAGAAAACCAATACAAATTAATTTATTTGAAAGATTGAGCGTAGAAAATTCAATACTATGAGATTTGTTTGCAACGCATAAATTGCAATCAGCAATAACAATTTGAAAAAAATTCTAAATAAAAGAAATAAGCTTCCAGCTTTATGCCAAGTGTTTAATGTTTGTAAATAAATAGCATGACATATCTTCCATTTTAATCAGAAAGCTATCATTTCATAAATGGAAATAATATGTAATGCTCGAAACGAGCACATACTTCTCGGAGAAAACCGAACCGTTGGTAATAGCATGGTGTGATTGCAACCCTTACATCGACCAATTCTAATATTCAGTTGATATGCAACGATGTTGCTCACTCGGAATCCATAATTTAAAACAAAACACATTTATTACGGTACAAAATTGTCCATGTGGACAACTGTCTACACTGGTTTTACGCACGGTAAGAGCGACACTTGGGACCGCTAGCGACTTATTCGCCCCATGGTTTCCCACGGGAAACCCCATGTGATACTCGGAAGAGATGTCTTTTAAATCGCGGAATATAATTGACCGTTTTGTTGTTCTTTTGAGCTTGTGCAGTTGCCGAAAATTCGCTTCCAATATTTCATTTCACAATTAGATTAGATCTGTATGTCAAGCCGACTAAATGCCGACAATAAACTTCCAACGGACCCCGGGGATCGGTAAAAATAAATAACACGGTGTGCAGTCAGTTCCATCTCGTTATGATTGATTATGTTGTATCTTATCGAAATAAAAAGGAAATTAATTGAGTTATCATGCGTCTGTTTTCAGAAAGTGTGTTATGGCTTAGTAAATGATTGTAATATCATGACAAATTTAAATAATAATTATAATAATTATCTTTACGGAATCAAGTCATGAAGACAAAACTAATTATTTGAATATATCGCATACATATATAAACGTTATGCCTTATCTCGCTTTGCTTATCCCCTCCAAAGGCGGAGGGATATAGAATTGACGTTGTCCGTCCGTCAGTCTGTCAGTCTGTCAGTAAGTTAATCAGTCCGTCAGTCTGTTTGTTTGTCTATCCGTGTGTCTGCAAGTATGTTTGTCTGTCTGTCTGCAAGTCTGTCTATTCGTCTGTCTGTCTGTCTGTCTGTCTGTCTGTCTGTCTGTCTGTCTGTCTGTCTGTCTGTCTGTCTGTCTGTTTGTCTGTCCGTCCGTCCGTCCGTCCGTCCGTCAGTTTTTCCGTCCGTCCTTCCGTTTGTCTCTCTGTCTGATCGTTCGTCCGCCAATCCCTCCGTCCGTATTCCATTTCCGACATTGTATGTATGTAGACCGCATTTACAGCAAAACGGTATTCGATAAGCATTTCACAAACAGTAAGCTTCAATATCACCTAACGTACTACTTAATACGATTTTTTTTTTTTGGTGTTCTCTTTTTTTCCAANAGTGGGGGGGGGGGCAAGGACTATTTGCAGAAAGTATAATCGACAGTTCTCGCGTCTTCCAGGAGTCAATGAGAGTGTCTTCCTGTCTGGCGTCCGTCGTAAATATGGAACATTGAAGTTTGTATACATGTACGGAATTCTTCGTCATTGTCGAAAAACCAAACCTCTAACGATATTGGAAGAGAAACATTATTTAATGGTTATTTATAGTAAATATATAAGCCGTAGAGTTTAAGCCAAAAATTTTATATTTGTATAAGAGAGTTAATATATGGTTTAAAACTGGAAAATAGTGTGTTCATCTCTTTATAACAGATTGTGAAAAACAGTATTAGGCATGCAAAAAACTGCACACATTAAATCACATATTTAAAAAAAAAAAGAAGTGGTAAATTCATCGAAAATATGCAACAAATAATACAACCAACAATCTGAACATAAAATAATCAACACTTTCGTAATCGTTAAACATTTAGTTATTGGTTTTCTTTTGCCTATCTTTGGTGACTTATAGACCCATGTGGCCGGGGTGTTATCTGTTGGATCTAATATTAGGCTTTTATTTTAGTATATACACATGTCACGATCATAAACAATTGACTTACTGATAATATACTGGTTTAGTCCGTGTTCTGTCGCCATGCGTTTACAAAATTAACTTCTGCGATATGTACTATTTTAACTTAGAAACTTGTCTTTTACAATGTGGATCGATGCTGATATTCAAAAGGTTTATCTTAAAGCGACAAAAGTTTTTTTTTGTTACCTTTCATCTCACATATATTTCTTTAGGTACAAAGTCAGTTAACCGTTGTGGGCCGCTGTTCATGAAATGCCTGTATCATTTAAGATTCCATCTAATACGGCTGTCAGCGGACTGTACTAAAGTCTGTACACATAGATTTCCCTGAGGCGTACGCCTTTCAGCCAGAAATTCCTTAACGCACTTAATGGAGATGTTATATTAAATAGAGGAGATATTTAATAACACAGTGACTGATTATATAATGAAAATTATCTCCGTTGCGATCTTGATTAAGATTAAGTGGCAACATAATTGTTTCAGTAGTCAATAAATATATATGTTATGAGGGAAGACTTCGTGGTTATTGGAGACTTGGGCACTGACAATAATCAAAGCAGCGATGTATTTGGTTTCTGTATGAGGTTCGCTCTTCGAAAAGGGAGTTTAATGCATTTGCGTAAAGTGTCGTCCCAGATTAGCCTGGGCGTACGACACTTTTCACCTAAACTTGATTTTCGTCAAGAAGAGTCTGTCTTTAATCGAAAAATACAAAAAAAAAGCGGAAAGTGTCGTCTCTGATTAGCCTTTCCGGACTGCACAGGCTAATCTGGGACGACACTTTACGCATAGATATTAAAAACCTCTTTTCACCGAGCGAACCTAATACAATCACATATACAACGCAATGCACGAAAATGACAAAGGCTGCATTTAAAAATGTTTATCCAACACCGATACATGAAGGAACATATTTGTTTTTGTTGTCCAAAACATGTTTAGGGGCTATATGATTGTACGGAGCGGACGGGCATTTCGTTGACAAATATATACCAATTGTTAATGTACTATGTTTTTCTCCCATCCTTTTATAAATTGAATGCGATAAAAACTTTTAACTAACAAATTGTTTGAGCAATATTGTAATTCATAAACTTTGCTACTCTGCAAATTGTAATTGAATTGAATTGAAACTTTATTAAATCGCCTTTACCTATACTTCAATTTTGTAAACATTGACATATCATATACATGTATCTGGTTAATTTTCGGGGTCGCCGAATGCGTTTCGTACAAAAAAAAAACATTATTACTTTAACATATTTGAATACAAGTATATCGTTTTTTTTATGTTTTGTTAGGACGAATTCTTCAATGCTGCTTACTGTTTAATCAAAACTGGGTGTATATGTTCATGTCGAATGTGATTTGTTGATGGAGAAACGAACTTGTAAAATTACACATGTTTTCTTTATTGATTAATAATTAAAAGTTATAAGAGTGTGCTGCATGTAGTATTGTTCACATAATAATTGCATTTAATAAAATAGACAGGGCTCATTGTATGTCTGTCATTGAAAACCGGTAGCCAACTAACGCCAGTTCCTGTGATTTTGAAAAAAATGTAGTATGAAACAGTACCCAGGGGTTAACTGTTTCTGACAGTGGCTTGTTATTGTAATTGGCACAGAGTGAGAACTGCACCTGGGGCAAATGGTTTGAATTTCATTGTGTAGTAATTGTACAATATGGAATAGATAAGCCGATTTTATAACAAATATTAAACATTAAAACGTTAACCATATATTAATTTCTAAATACAAGTATTGTACATTTAATAGAATCAAATAACCAATCATGTAACTATGTTATATTGTAATTATTTTATTGAACACGAATTTCAATACTCTGTTGATATGTTTTTTTACTGAGCTTAAACAGAATTGATAAACATCATTTTTATAACGATATACAACATACATAACTATTTATCAATATCAATCTGCATTGAATAAACATCGATCCTGGCACAAACATTGACATCCACTTAGTTAAAACAGGACAATTCTAAAATATATGTATCCCTACTGCCAGATTGTTTTCAACAATTGTAAAGCATGTATACTGCTTTAACGAACGGGTTTCATCAACAGTACATTTGTTGATATGGCCAGTAATTTGGGACGGATAACATGTTATTTTTATTACATAAAAAAAACTAAATAGCTGTTAGAGTGTTAGTTAATATTATACTTGCCACTTTTAAATATTTTAACTGTCTTAATATACATTAAAATTGCAATATCAATACAATATACGCCGTTTTAATTATGTATTTAAGCAGTCATAAAGCAGCATTCTCTTTATAAAGATGAGCTAGCTTTCAGCTTTACGTGTTTCCTAATTACATGTGGTCAAACTGATATAATAATGCATTCACGAATACATAAGCCCCAAGTTAATGTATTTATATGTAAACATTGAATTTTGCGAGTGATATCTCGCATAATGTTTTGAAACAAATTGAAGTATGGGGAAGAAAACCAACATAAGAACATTTCATTTCAAAATCCAAGTGTCCTTTTTTTATTAAATCATAGTTGAGTTATTACTATTGCATCCTTAATTATTTTAATAAGAAGATGTTTTCCTCGTGTGTATTCGAGTTTTAGACATGCTGAAGTGAAGCAGTACGTCAATTGTGTCTAAAGAAAAAACATTACATTTATTGACATCTCCTTGATTTTATTCAATTTGCTTTGTCGAACGTGCCCTTACAAATGGTTTGCTTTTAGCGAGGTCTTATTAACTAATGCTTATCCTAGCTTCTAAGTCATAATAGGCAGGCGTTAACGCTTATGATATAATTGTAGACTATTGGCAATAACATTAAATCAGCATTTAAGTATATACGCTTTGTGGGAACTTCCAGAAAACCAATAAGATGCAGCAGCATTATATAATAAATGAAGCTGGATATTTTGGTATCAAACAAAACGTAATGTCACATGCGGTATTACTGAAACAAAGAAGGAACAACCGTCGACATTCTAAGGTCTGTATATTATAACACCATGGTCATGTGTTATATACAGTCGAGGTTATTATCAAAGAGAAGGCATAATAAAAAACAAAATAACTGTATTTCAACGTTGATTGTAATAAAACAAACAACACACCATATACATGCATATTTTGTGTTGTTTTACAGTGTCCGGCTGTAGAAACCAGAAAGTTGGAAGCATCGCCCAACGATATATAGCCTATAAGGCTTTAAACAAGATTTGCTCATTGTACTAATATTATTTAACGCCGTATATGCACACGCTTTTCAACGCATATACGGCGTCACGTTCATTCGCGAAAAGGCAAAATTGTACGCCATGATCGCGTTCAATAAAAAAAAAAGATTGACTGTTATTATATCGCCAATATATTATATCCATTGAAGGCAGATAATAGAAATAGCCTGTCTCTGTGTTCGCAAGTGTTTCAATTCGCCAGTAAGCATTTGCATACAAAATTATACATATCTATTCATCCGGTAATAAAACAAATAGTACAAGCAATTTAAATATTTTTATTTAAATAGAAAGTGTAAGCATTTTTTAAGCACAACTAGCTTATAAACGAGACGTTTAGATAAAAACAAATACTTTGGGAAAGCTTATCCGTCGTGATTGACCAGTATTCAAAAAAGCTTATGTATGTAGAATTTATAACAATAGCAGAACCAGATGCACAAGTAACAAATCCTACACTTTCTCTTGCTTGTGTTCCTCTTGCTCCAAATCATTCTTCTCACAGTCATGGCTACAACATAGCAGTAAATTTTCTTTTATCGGCATTTAACGATATTCACCATAACTGTAAATGTCTATCAAATGTTTGTACAAAATGTTGTCATACGAATAAAATGTCAACAGCGAAATCCATTAACACAACAAAACAAAAGTAAGCGATTACGATTGATCCGCTATCAGCTTTTTCGCACGGGAGAACCCTTTCGAACCCCATAATGCAGATTAGTATTTTGACCCAAAGGAAATACTAGAACGGTTTTGTTGCTCATTTGGACCAGATCTGTTATAAACATTCAGTATCCAATACATCTAAGAACAATCACTTTAGCGCAGAATGCCATGTAGTATATCCAGAGCATAAAAAATAACGGTTTCACTAAGAGTCTCTGTGGATAAATATAAACGAGGAGTTATTCATGATTTACCGGACTGTGCATATCTGCTGCCTACTCGTCCAATGATGGATTGCAGTGTTTGTCTTTTTGTTTGTAAGCGAACAAAAGAATTACATAAATCGTTTTTATATAAGCGTAGCTGTCTTAACCAGATTGATCTTTCTCAATAGCAAATGGAATGCTTGAGACATTTCCAATCGAAAACAGTAAAATTTAACTCATTCTATCTGGAAAACAAATAACAGTTAATATTTTTTGAAAGTTTAAACATAGACAATTTTATACTATGGAACGCGTTTTGCAAAGCATACATTGAAATCATCAAATACTATTTCAAAAACTTATTCCTATAAAATAGACATATAAAAACGAGTATGGATTAATTTATCTAATAAATAAGGTTCCAACTATATGCTAAGTGTTAATTGTTTGTAAATAAATAACACGAAATATAGTCCATGTACATAAGTAAGCTATCATTTCATAAATGGAAATATTGTGTAATACTCGAAACGATCACATACTTCTTGGAGAAAACCGAACCGTTGGTAATAGCATGGTGTGCTTGCAGTTCTTTCCTTCGACCAATTCTAATATTCAGTAATTGAAAACAATTTATTACGGAACAGAATTGTTCATGTGGACAAATCTCTACACCGGTTTTACGTACATTTAAAGCGCGACTAGGGAACGCTAGCGACTTATTCGCTCCCTGATTTCCCGCGGGAAACCCCGTGTGATACTCGGAATGAAGAAATGTCTTTTGAATCGAAGTATATAATTCACCATTTTGTTGATCTTTTGAGCTTGTGCAGTTGTCGAAAATTCGCCTCCAATATTTCATTGGACAATTAGATTAGATATGGATGTCAAGACGACTAAATGCCGACAATTACTTTCCAGCGGACCCCGGGGATTGGTTAAAATAAAAATTACGGTGTGTAGTCAGCTACATCTTGTTATGATTGATTATTGTGTTGCTTATCGGAAGAAAAAAGGCAATCAATTTGGTTATCATGCGTATGTTTTCTGAGTTTTGTTTGTGGTATGATTTTGATAGTACAAAAAAAAACTCATAATTAGCTTTACCTAATCCAAAGTCACGATAACGAAATTTATTATTTAAAGATAGTGCATACATATATTAACCTAATACTTTCCCGGTTACCTTTTTAAGTTATTCGATGGATTGAGGAAACATTTACTCGTTTATATTTGTCCATAGAAAACACTATAGAAAACAAAATCAATAAATAAATTAAAGGTGTAACATTAATTGATTCCTATAATTAAGTGGATCACATTTCCAATTCGCAATGTGTAATTCATTAGTTTCAAGCACGAATATTTAAATGGATAGTTACTTTAAAACAGGACTTGGGGTTAAATATGGCATCAAAAACCCTATCATTTGGTGTATAAGCTACTCTTTTGATGTTTCTGAATGTTTTCATTTTCAAATATTGGCGCAAAAGCGGAATCAGTAGAATCATTAAAAACTTATAAGTTGTATCATAATCTGGTCAGATTATCTAGAAATGGACGTTAATAAAGACATATTTTCTTTGATTTTATTGTTAGCGACCTAAATAGTCAATACCAGGTGAATAATAATAAGTTTATATTGTGATATAATATTTTATAATAGATGATTCCGAAAATAGTTATGTTCAGCAAAGAGCAGCAAATAGTCATTGACGAAAACGCGTTGGTATCGTGATTTCCGGAAGTGGAGATCGGAACCTACGCATAGAGCTTGCGCGCTACAATGACAGTGGCGAGTACTCGTGTCTGCTTAACACTAAACCGTTGAAAATCAAGAGAGTGTTCTCGTTTGTTCAAGGTAGAAATTCAAAGGAAATGTACAAAAGCTTCATAAGTTTTAGCTTTATGCTAAATGCATGTGGGTAAAGTGTCGTCCAATATGTCTCATATTAGCCTGTGCAGTCGGACACATGCTATTCAGGAACGATACTTTCTGTTTTTATGGAATATTAGTTTAAAGCAAGACTCTTCTGAACGAAATCTCCCAGATAATAAAATCTTCAATATTTATGGATTTTTATCTCGAAATTTCTGTTAATTGCTCTACCGAGAGATAAATTGACTTTATTTCGAATATTAGTGTTGCATTTATTTGTACGAAACTAGAATTTAGAACACTTTTATAAAATAATGAAACATAACTATAGTGTTTTAATACCGAAATAATTATAACAATCATGAGTATATTATTACTTTTTACGCCTGTTCTAAAAGTAATACAGATCCAAATATTGTTTGTGTTTACCCACTAAGGTTTTTACATCCAGATCTAACCGAATGTAATTGAACAGATTATACATGTGTGATTAATAACAGTTTAACGACCATAACGATTTCGTTTATCAAATTACTTTATTAACGATTGCGTAGTTTCGAGTTATCTTTCCCTATTATTTTATGACATGATTTTCAGTATATGAGTATTATAGGTGGTTGCAATTACTATATGGACAATGATTTGCTTTTGGGGGAAAATAATCGGATGTGGAACAAATATAGATGTGGCCTATACGATTATTATTCGGTTCCATCAACCTTAGTTTTGCAAATGAAATATGCTCTCATCATAACATTGTATGGTGTTATCTGTATGCAGATATAAGAAAATGCTTCAATCAAGTTTGTTCAACTTTATATTCGCTGAAACGATGAATATTCTTTGATGATGCTTTTAACTCAGTTATAATCATAGTAATTTGATGTAGTAATGCTGAGTTATATCATTTGGCCATTCTGTGGTGGGATATTTATATCATTTGCATGCTAACTAAAACAGATGTAAATTGCTCATATTTTTGTACCAGGATATGGTAACTTTACAAGGAATTATAATTTGTTTGACGAAAATTATACATATTAATTTACCAAAACGCACTATTACGTGTAAGCCTTTCATGGCGATCATACCATAAGATGACTCAATCGTCCAGTTTGTTCTAATCGTAACCCGAGATATTAACTGGTGGCAGGATGTGATTTCAAGTCCACGATGTCATTGTCATAAATCACAAAGAGCTATGTTGTAAAAGCAACAACATGGCTTGTGATTTGTTTCACAGTGGAATCAAATATAGATATTGCGTGTCGATTGCGTGATCTTGTTTAAGATGTGTGTATATGATCTGTATCGCTGTAGTTATTTTAAATGTATATTTTCTTACTCATCCGGTAATGATCATGTTTTCGAGTTCAACATCACCGACTATTTTGTGTGAAGTACATGTACATAATATATATTTTTCAACTACGAGCTTAGATTGATCCACTTTTAGCCATACTACTCCATAATTATTTGTTTCTCGAATATATATCTTTATTGCATACGAATTTATAAAATAAATAGGGATAACTCCAGCAAGAGGACCTTTCGTTTATCAAATGTCAGTGACATGTCAGTGTGAAACACAACAGAACATGTGTAACTGACTTTATTGACTTCTTTATTTGTCCGGAAATAAATGCCCGATGCTGTTCAATATTTGTTTCTCCGAAATGTGTTACAAGACATATCCAATCAGCGTTCTACGTTGTTAATAATATTGAATACAAAATATACATATACACACAACTGTTAAATTGGATAGTGAAACGTAGTAATTACAAGCAATCGAGTCGGATGAAACAATTGTAAACAACTTTTGATTTTTAAATATATTCCCAGCATCGTGTCTTGATGTTTCTTTCTGCACCTCTGTTTTTTTTGTAATACGACATGAATGATGCATCTGACATTGATATGATGAACCTCTAATGAGTATCGATAAAAGTCTATCTGCGTAAAGTGTCGTCCCAGATAAGCCTGTGCGGACTTAACAGGCTTATCTAGCACGATATTTTACGCACATGCACTTAACCCCCTTTTCACATGGCGAGGCTAAAATCATGTATTCCTTCATTGTTTAACAAAAGACATCGCACTTGTATTCATAGGTACTATTGAATCGATATAATGCATTTTTGGATCTGACAATACTTTGTTCATTTAACAGCTCAACATTAATGTCCTTCTTCCTGCAAGTGACTTAAACTATTGCTTCTGAGAGCCCATTATCATAAACGTCAGCCATTAGCCGAAAGTGATATTTTGCCTAAGCAAATCTTTGTAAGAAAAGCCTTAGCTGCTGGACGAAAATTAACATTTGCAATTCATCACAAAAACGTCAATGACTGCAAACGATATGGAAGGAAAGGCAGCGTTTTAAACACAAAGAACACACTGAAAATGAATGGGATTTAAATGGGAAAGTACATTCATAAATCAGACTTCGTTGCCAAGCAAATTCAGAGTAAAGTTATTGAGATATATACATGTACATGTAGTTCAGACAGAGCTTCATATGCAATTATGTAAGAAGTGCATTACACTGATTTAAATGTATAAACGATGCATGTATCGAAATCAAATTAACAATAAAATATATAATTTTAAGATTTCTGTATCATACAAGTGGCAAACATACACATCAAACGTACTTTCCAACTTAACAGAAACACCCGGAAAGTGTTTATGAATAATCATTTCAACACATGAAATAATAGTATTTGACAACGTGAGTGAATTACATTTAGTCTTTACATGAACCAATACCTAATAGTAATACAATTTTAGTTAACAAACTAATCTCAGTATGATTTCGATTTTTATTTGTCACAATAGTTGCGTCAACGTGTTTCTAAGGAATAACACAAACAACTAAAGATTTCTTGGGTGTCTTAATAACTGTATCGCTTCCGTCTGTACATATTGTTATAATGTTTTTTTTAAGCGGTAAACCATGGGTATTTACTCTTGGTGATAAACATACGACGTTCAAAAATGCAGCTTGTTTTGTTGCACCATTTGAGTAGTCATCTCAATGTGCCTTTGCATTAAGTTTTGTATAAATCGGTATATATGTATACGCGTACGAGACCTCTTTGTCTTTAACGACCTGAAGAATGTGATAACGTAATACATCCTATTGGATAACTTGCTTTTTCTGGTCTTATTAAAACATAAATTATCAATCATATATATTTCATTTTAACGATCGTCGGAGCTATCATTTACACTAAATGCATGTTGCACATGAAATCGGTATTATTGGGTTATATGTTTATACTTTCCAATTATTATGCCCATATGTCAATGCTCTTACTGTTGTCTGTCAAATTTTAACACAATAAACTAGTAAGACGCATGTCGGCAATTGCCAATAACGCTGACTGATGTGGCAAAAGTCCAGAATAATTGACATTTGATCAATAATTTACAGCTTTAAACTGAACTTTGGCTTTTTATTCTAACCCTTATGTAAGAGACAGGGATAGCGTTTTTACACGTGAAACGCCATCTCAATATTGTGATCATTTGGGGTTAATACCTCTTAATTTCCATAATAATGATGAAGTTTCAGTCTGGACAAGCGTTTTTGTATTTAAATTGCAATATGACCTCTAGATTGACCTTGAACTGTCGGCAACAGGTCGAGGCAAATGACAATAACGCTGAACACGTTTTTATGACCAAATTTGAAATTTGAACTTTAAGTGGGACATTGATAATTTAGACAAAGAGACGGGTTTAACACAAGGCAAGTCTTGACATGGTGGTCAATTGTGTTACGTTATTCCTAAATCGCACGACGAATTAAAAGGTTGCAGTCCGGACACGATGGTTTATTGCATTTGACCTTTAAATACAAAACAATGCATTGAGGTAGGCTGACGCGTACTACATGCGACACATAGGCCCCTAATGGTGATCATTACTGGTACTTGAATATTGCATGATGAATAACAATCTGCAATCCGGACAAGCTTGGACGTTGTAACGTTTGCACGTAACGACGCACACGTTTAACCTGGATAAATTTACTGCAATGGCCTATGATTTAAGATCTAGTCACAATTAGTTTTACTTATGTAAATATAAGTTCTGACATGAGTTGTCATATCATACCATATTTTATTAAACGAGTTCAGGAATTTTGTTAGTAAACGAGCTTTTGGCGAGCTTACGAACGAATTTCCTGGATGAGTTTAATAAAATATGGTATGATATGACAACGAGTGTCAGATCTGTTTTATCACATGCTTTTAAACTAAATAAAATACATTTTAATTGACCAAACAAATGCTGATAGATCTAAAAGTTGTCTACTATCATAACGTCAATTCATGTTGACGACCTCATTTCACCAAAATAAAGTCATGCGATTGGTTAGTAATTGATTCTGTAGCCAATGAAAACGCTTAAAAATGTTGTATTACACATGTGTAATATAAAAAAATACGCAATGTCTGTATTACATTGAAAACAAGGTATAGCATGTGATAAATATGTATATTGTTTATTTTGTTCTGTTTTTGTCAACATCCACACAACCATTAATAATTATTTCACGTCCTTCATTTACACCATACTTTTCAATACCATTGTTGAATATGCATTTATTTACACCGTCATTACATGTCTTATGTATTTTGTTTGGATATGTACTATTGTATTTGCCCATAAAATTGACTTGACTTGACTTGCCACATGCATATTCACGAGAATGTGAGTGCAATATCGAGCTATATCGAGCTCTTTGCAAGCGGGCTAAAACATAAAGATATATGTGTGTTGTAATTTAAAAAAAACGCCAAAGCTCAAGTGCGAATTAACTTTACATATTCATTCACACATACATATAAATATCTTCTTACACGGTTATTGTTACAGTTCCTGTGTTGTCTTATGAGTCGTCGTGGACAATGAAATCGTATCTCTTCTCATTACGTTTTATTAGGTTGTGGTCTTAAGGGGTGTTGCTGCAGTTTTGCTGATTTTTTTCCATCTAATAACTTTTGCTCAAAATGTATATTCAAGTACTACATACAAATACTATATGAAAAATGAAATAAAAACATAGGGTCACCGGCCTTGTTTTGATTTTATTCGCCATTATATAACATGTACTTTTTCATTAAAACTGAAAAATCTCTAATTGCATAAAAATGATTAATAACCAATGAAATTGGCAACATGTAGATATTATGTAAGCTAATATATATCATATACCATTTAATTAAACCACAAACTACCAAAAAAATGGAGAACACAAGTTAAATTTTAAGAAATTTAATTTTTATAATTTTTATGTCACCCAAAAAAACGTCAATTTTTTACTATTTTAACCACAAAAATGGAATTTAAAAAAGTTATATCTAATAACTTTTTGTGAAACTGCTCAAATATGTTCATCTACGTATTGTTATCATAAAACAAAAATAAAAAAGGGGG